>MVAQ01000238.1:0-31448 GCA_014825775.1 Krasilnikovozyma curviuscula | reverse complement strand
GACTCAACCCTCCCGCTGACGACAATCTCACCTAAATATTTTCAGCAACAAGCGGCGGCAGAAGAAGAAGCTCTCAAGAAGCGTAAGCTCGCTGCTGATGCTGAGCGCAGAGAAGAGGCCGCAAAAAGAGTCGCGTCTGCTTCCAGCAACAACAGAGTTGGACAGACCGTCTCTTCCAAAGACATCTCCAGCACCACTTCCTTCAGCAAAATCAAAGCGCCCGTCGGATCATCGTCTGCTTCCTCGACTATCAAAGCTATACCAAGCTTCAAGAACTTACCACCAATTGCTGGATCATCTGCGTCATCTTCTCAACAACAACAAACTTCTGGGCCAGGTGCAGCATCATCGTCGACTTCCACTATTCGCGCTGTCGGCCTTGGTCCTCCTGTCCGCGCTTCTGACATCAACAACCGTCAATCTCAAGCTGGACCTTCCAAAGCAATGGCTGGTAGTACTGTTCGGCCGTCAGCTGCTGCAGGTGGCTCCAAGGCTGAGATGGTACTCCAGCATCAAAGACAGCAGTTGCAGGCCCAGATTGCTCAACAGGCAATGTATGAGGAAAACAAGGGCGATAGTGAAGCTATCGAACTTCCAGATATCAAGAGCGAGTAAGTACAGTATTAACGTCTTCTCATTGTTATAGTTTCACTGATGTACTGCTGTCGTCGCTTTAATAAATTATCTTTTCCAGATACTCGGACTCTGACGACGAATCTCGTCCAAGAACACAAGCAGCCGATTGGGCCAACTCACCAGAGATCCGAAACGCTCTCCGTGAACAACAATTCTTCAATCCAGATGAAGTTTTTGGACCCATGAAACCACTCAGCATGGAGGAAGTCTTCCAAGCTCGAACAGGAAAGTTCAGAGCTAGAAGTTCTAGTGCTAACTGGACCGGCGCGGATAGTGAGTAGATCCTTCCCTAAATTTGTGACCCCAGTAGTTCTGACTCCGTTTTATGTTTGTTTTGCCTCAACCTAGGACTCACTCCCCAGGAAGAGATGGAATACGCCAGGAGAATGGGATTTAAGTAGATGTCGCAGCCATTTTGCTCTCCCTATGGCTCAGCGACTGTCTTAAAGCTATACCCAAGCATGTTATCATTCTTGACTCGTCATCGCCCCTCTGTTGCAATGCGAGTTGTAGAGTAACAGAATATAAGCGCTGCACGAGCATCGATGCATCAGATATAATCGCTAAGAGCGCCGGACACAAACTCCAGAATAGAAAGGCGTGTCTCAGGTTAACTAACACGAGGGTATAAAGGGTATTGCGAGAGAAGCTAAGCGAGAAAAATGGCCAACAATCACGAAGGAGAAAACGAGAAACGAATTGATAAGAGCTAATGTATCAAGTAAATAGTCCTTTTGAAGTCTAGTCCTGGTACTTTTATGGAAGCTACGCTAGACCGAAGGGAAATGCCGAGAAGTGGTGAAAAGTTCTACGCGCCACGAGTGTGAGAGTGGGTTTGCAGTGGCAACGAGCATCTGTTGATTGAAGCTCAAGTCAGATGGTGAATAGAGTTTCTTCGTTAAAGGGTTCTTCATTTCATTATGTTATGAGCAAGCATACGCGCTCTTTTGGGGGTGCTGGTAATGTAGTCTCGTTGGCGGCAGTGGTATCGTCAAAAATCGTAGCTTCAGTTGTGGGGGTGGTGAGCCAATGAATATATTGATGGGGGGTTCGTGAAGGGTTTCGTGATTTTAGTGTTGCAAAGAATGTACTGGAAACAAATAAACGACGCGAATGACTTTGCCTATGGAAGTCGCGGATGTTTCCCACCTGCAGGTGGGGAAGGGGATGAGGTCGAGGTCCTAGTCTCTCATGGAGCTCGTTCGACCAATCTTTGGGCGTGGATAAGGCGACATTTGTTTAGGTTGGAGGGGAACACGTCCAGTGGAAGCCGATTTGGTGATCTTGGGCTTTGTGGGAGTTGAGGGTGCTGGATCCACGAAGATCTTGCAGGAAAACGGCGGCGAAGAAGCAGATATCGAGATGAGTGGGTGAGGCAACGAAGTTTGCTGAAGAGGATAGTCAAAAATGGGTAAGCATATGCCCCTCAATACTTGTCAAAGGAAGGGAACGACCTACAGTTTTGAAACCAATTGGTTCGGAGGCGGACACACCAAACTCGACAGACACATCTGTCAACACTTCTCTGCCCACTTTCTTCTTTTCTTCCAGTTCTTTATCCATAAACACCTTTAAAGGAGGTTTTCCTTTCCCTACAGTCAAGTTCTCTACATTCTTCAGCTTGATGTCATACATCTTGTCCTCTAAGACTTTCATCGAGAGCGCCTGACGGCTCGTGTGCGATTTTGGCTTGGGATGAGAAGACGCAGCTGAGGTGGTGGTTGATTTACTAGAATCGTTTTCTTTATCGCCATGAATTGCACGTGTCTGTCTCGACGATGTGGGGGATATAGACCGTGTTGAGGCTGGTGTAGTGCTCTTTGTGGTCGTTACAGGCGAGTCCTGCCAAACAGAAAGTAAGGCACCTTTTGCTCGGGTCTGGAATATGACAGAACACCAGTAAGTATCTTCAGACCATACAGATATTCTTACTGATGGGAACTACGCACCACTGGCATCGTATGAGTCGAAATAGGGGGAGAGCGAGAAAAAAGTTAGTGGTTTTCGTTGCGTTACCAGTTGGCGTTGGTCGTGATTCGAATGGAGGGAAGAGGCCACTGGAGTAGGGGAGTTGCTGATAGCGTAACTGAGCGAGAAGAGATCGTTATACACAATGTAGGGGAGACAGAAAAAATTGAGACGAAACGAAGAATGGGTTTTAAGTCAACCCGAAGGAGATTGCGTCGTGTTTGCTGCGAGAAGAGCGTGTTTTTTCGCAGGTCATCGATAATTTTCTGACATCTTGGTGTAAGGAAGGAGAGGTGATAATGATTATTATGCGAGGACCTATCAAGAAGAAATTGTTTAAGAAATTCGAAGCTGTAGAGAGAGTGCGGTGCGTGTTTACCACGGCGCAAAGTCCAATTAGGTGCTTTTAAAATTCTCCCTTTGAATACAAAGTCGCCGTTCTCATTATGGTAGAAGACTTGACTGGACTCAGCTTCTGGCTCATGACCTTCCACTTTTTTTTTAATACAGGAAAGGTAGCGATGTGCGGCGCACTGACTTCGAATTTGTTCGGTCTACATTACCCACTCCAGCCCTCGTCCAAAGTGAGGGCTACTCACAAGTATAGATAATAAACAATTTTGGTGTTGATCATACTTAATCTACCGTTAGTAAGCTGCAGGTTTAAGAAAGAATTATTCCAAAGATGTCATCTCAAAAGAACAATGCATTAGGTGACGCGACCTAAGATAATCAGTCAGCAACATCAAGATGTAACAAGTAGGTATCCAAAAAAGTGAGAGGAGGAAAGGGCGGTAGCTGGAACCTTCCGGATTGAGAGTGAGACGCAACGAAAGGAAGAAGATGACGAAATGATGAACGAGAGATGATATTGCGAACTCTCTACGGCAGCCCAGCAAACAGTAACTTCATTCTAGGCTACATGGTGACTTCTCGTATTCTTCTGGTTTGTTTTGATTTGTCGTGCGGTTCGTAAAAAGCTGAATTTCATTAGTATAGAATTCGAAACGGGAACTTCAGATGGCGATATTGAAGTGGAATTGGTGGTGAAGGTCGTGGGATATTAGATTTTGCTTCTAGTCGGCACCATTGACGTACAGAATGGCACTTGGTCGAACGAATAAGCCTCTTGAACTTCCCTCAGGGTTGCTGCTTCCATCCGTCAACGCAGGGGAATGACTCCTAGCGCGTTTGGAGACCTCCAGATTCAGCGAGTCGAGGGATCTCTTTGTGCCCTGAGATGTCATAAACGTCGACGACACTTTACTTCCAAGATGGTGGAAGAAATCGGAGGAAGGAAGAGGGAGGCCGTCAACTCGTCTCCTTCGCGCAGCTCGTTGAACTTCGCCCTCTTCCCACTCCTCGCCTACAATACCAGTCTCGAAGTACTGGATCCCAGCGAACGACCCATCGTTCAGGCCCTCTAGCTTTGAATTCTCATTGAGACCCTCAGCCAACTCGATTCCAACCCAATGCCCTTGAGCACCCTGAAGTTTACCAATATAACGCGCAAAAGCGCGACATCGACCTCTCTTGTTGGAGAGTGAGACGACGCAAGGTATTCCAACGGTCAGAGTTATTCCCGGACTAGGGAGCACAGGTTGAGAGTCGTGTGTTGTGTGAATGAAAAATGATGGTGGAGGAGGCGTCTGCTCGCGCTTCGGCGGGTCAAATGCGCTTGCTGGATGTAGGCGCGACAGCTTCTTGGTGATGTTCACGTACGGGGCGTCCAGATTGACAGGAGGAAGAAGCAGCGCAGGATCTGGTGCTCGAGGTTTTGATTCTACAGATTCATTGGCCGCCGGTGGCGGGAGCGATGAGGCGGAAGATTGGGTCGACACTGGGACCAGCGAGGGTAATGTTTCAGGCACAGAAGCTGGCGATGTAGGGGCTGGGATAACTGGTGAGGGTAACGGAGGTATCGCCTGAGACATTGGCAGAGGCGCGGGTGTGCTCAAAGGAGAAACTGTCGATAGAAAGGCGGGAGATGCTGTGGGCGATGGCGATAAACCCCGTGAGGCTGTCTTTTTCTGTGAAGCTGACGCTACATTGGCTTCTGCAGTAGCTATCGCAGCAGCAACAGTAGACACCTTGGAAATGGCGACATTAATTTTAGGAGTTGGAAGTGGAGGAGGGGTAGGTGGAATAACCTTTTGAATGCCAGAGGACACTGAATGATTAGAAGCTGCGGACGAAGGTCGTTTGCTAGAAGCAGCGTTTATCTTTGGTGTAACAGGAGTCGACATTCCGCTCCTGGCAGAAATAGAGGATGCTTTGGAAGGTAACTTTGGGACCACGACTGCCTTCGGCCGTAAAGAGGCAGTGGTCGACGCAGCAGAGTGAGTTCGCTTCCTTGGAGATGTCAGAGGAATTTCAGTCGAAGTTGATGAAGATGTCGGCTCTTTAGACTGTTTGAGTGGTGGTGGAAGTGAAGGCAGGATTGAGGCAGCGTTTGTTGGGACGGATACTTGAGAATGAGCAGAGTCTGCCCTTTTCCTTGTAGCTGCGTTGTCAACTTTGGGTGGTCTACTTCGTCGGATTGAGGGTTCAGCACCGTTTGTCGGGGTTGGGGACTTGACTGCCGATGGGTGAGCAGGTGCTGTTGAAGCAGAAGCCCGTGAAGATGGACGTGATGGTTGTGCCGTTGCCGTCGGAGTTGTTGGAGTTGAAGGTTTAAGAGTGGGTGACCTGCTGGTGGACGGACCAGGAGTCGCAAAAGCTGAGACTCTTCCAGAGGCCACCTTGTTCACTATTGCCTTGGAAGAACCAGTATTGGAAGGCGTGGGGAGAGAAGGTCGGGGTCGAGGAGTTGTAGTTGAACTCGATGCTTTACTATCGACCGTCATTCTGCTGGCAGTTGTAGCTCTACTCGCAGTGCTGATAACACTAGCAGCATCACTTTCTCTTGTTTTACCGTTGAGCCCAACTGCTCTACTGGCGACAGACGATCGAAGTGAAGTGCCATCACCTCCCGCAGAAGCGCGCGGTCGAAGAGATGATTTTGGTTGCTTGGAAGGCGATGCGCTGATTGAGGACTGCGTAAGGTCTTCAATAGGGACGTCAATTTCTAGGAGGAATAAGAAGTCATATCAGTGAACATTGCAAATAGAACGAAGACTGAGAAAGATAGCTACCATCAGAAATTTCCTTTAGTGCCCAATAATCTAATCCAGCGAAGCCATCTTTGTCCCTAATCGAGGTCCATCGTCGCTTTATGCTCTTCAGGAGCTCCGTCTTAGCTTTCTCGATGGTCAGTCTGGTCTGACTGCCCTTAGCCAGAACAAGTTGTCCGGTGCTATCATCAATCCTGAGCAGAAGCGACCCGACAAGAAGCTGTAAAAAGACGAGTAACCGGTGTCAGTGTTGAAAATTCAGCATCAAAAGGGAATGACTTCCCACACCAACCTGGTAGACCTTTCCAGCATCTTTACAACCGTCAGCGCTTCCAGCACCCCCAACAACCTCATCCAGGACCTTCTCCAGCACTTCAGCTTCACCAAAACCAACCATTTCCAGCAGGCTTTGAAAGTCTGATAATTCAATAACATCTGCAAATTTACCACACAGGACTGATCGAGTCTTGGCTTCAATCTCCAGAATCATCGACAACAATGAGTCAGCCCAGGTCATCTTCGCTCTCGAAGCCAAACCGGTCCCCCTGAATTCAGAATCAACCCGATCTCGGACGCTCGAGATGTTTCTGACAAAGGAAACCGCGGTCGAAGGCTTCAAACTTTGTAGGACTTCCTTCACCAGCGAGTCGCGCTCCCTTTTACCGACCTCTCCAACTTCTTTACCCCATTCACTCCACCACCTGACCATCCATACTCTAGCTTTTAGCTCTAGAGACTTGGCACCAACATCAACCGCCATCGCGAACCTCCAGACGCGGGGGACCCTACGCGCGAGGAGTTTGGTGAACACGTTCGGGTCGAGGGAGGAACACATTTCGTATGTGATTCTTGTTTCGATCTCAGCTCGTAATGCTGGAAGATTGAGGTAACTCGCCGAGCGATGTATTTGGAACGCTGTCGTAAGGTCGTAAGTCCTGTTTGAGAAGGCTAATGTGCCGGCGTACCTGCAATGGCAGCGTAACTTCATCAGCGGACGAAATGCGACTGAGATGACGAGTACAACTCACATGTATCCGAGACAAAAATGTAAACTCGCAGCAGTGAAAGGAGGACTCGGAAGCTCAATCTCGTCCACTTCTCGCTTCTTGTATCCTCCAGGATTTAGCAGTATTTGCGCAAAGTAAGGGCTTCTCGAAGCCAAGATGAACTTGTGAACTGAGAATGTGGATCTGAATTCCCCATCTGCTGTAGACTGAAGAGAGATTGTTGAAGCGTTGCCGTTGGCTGGGACAGTCGATAGCTTGACGGTGAGCTTAAGGTCCGAATAAAGCTTTGAGCGCCACATGTACACCAGGTCCTGGGAGAAAAGCAGACAGGCACTTGAGTCTCGCTTGAGCCGATATCGTTTTGAAATAGGAGTAAAAGGCGTACATTTCGTAATCGTTCCTGCTTCGCATCGTTGTTCCCACCTTGCATCGCACCTCCCACCCCAATCCCCAAACCGACAACATCGCTTTCTCCATTAGGAGGATGGATAGTATCACCTCTCTCATTCAGCCACTCCACTAGCTGACCCATTCCTTCGCCGGTGTATAGCCACTCCAGCTCAGATTCAAAAAGTTGCGGCGTGACCCTCAGCTTCAACCTCAGAGGCTGGTTCGGCTGGCGGATTGTCGAAGCTGAGGAAACGTTTGAAGCTAGAGAGAACTGGCTGGAGTTACTATTGGCGATGTATGATGGATTCTTGTTATTGTTCGTCGAAGGCACGGAAAGGCTGGGCGAGTTTGCTCGAAAGGAGGAGGTCAGAGATACGCTGCTAGAAGACATTAGATTGGGGCTGGAGGATCTGCCTAAGCTGTTTCCAGAAGGAAAGTACCGTGCTTGGAAAGCAGGAGGAGCTCGAGCGTAGACAATGGCTGTCAACAAAGCAAGGCATTACCCGGTGGGAGGTCACACGAACACACGAGCGTCAGCGTTTTGGTAGAAATAGATTGACGAGGAAAATGGCAGGATGACCCCAGTAGAGAGAACACAACGATAAGGCATACCTTTGTGGCCCCATTTTACGTCCGACTCCTTTATAAGACCTCCCTCTGCGGTGTCGTCAGAAGTTTCCCAAGCTACGTCGCTGAACCTTTCCTTCGCGTGCTCAAACAGCGACTTTAGATCCTGCTGCCATACTGTAGAAGACTGTTCCAGGGAATCGCGTAGAGGAGAAGCTGCTATTGGTGGTGACGGCGAGCTAGGAGCTGCTGTAGCCATCTAGCACTTAGACCTGTGGGCTCCTCCTGCAATACATTTTGAGCTTTGGTCAGTCCCAGATCGTCGTTCCGAGCCATTCATCGAAGCTGTACTCACTGGGCAAACAAAACACTGAAAGTTATGCTCAGAAGCAAGCAAGACTCCCAGGGAGCACTATGTAGAGGCCACTCTGACGGATAGTTGACCCCAAGCGAACAAAAAAAGGGCGCGACACAAGGGTAGGTGAGTACAATTGTAAGCCGCTGCTGCTACCCTGAGGAGAGAGAGGTATCTCAGATATACCAGAGGCAGAATCTCTCTCCAACTTTCACTACGAGATGGAAGTTTGAGAGTCACCGCCTACCAGGTCAGGGGCTTCAAGTTCGCAGCGAGTTTCGCACTGACGACGAGTGCAGTAGAATTTCCAGCTTTTCAATAGGACGGCTACCAGATTTCATCAGATTGAATAAACTGAATTGAACTGGTAAGTCAAAGTGCATCATGGTTGAACCTGCTGATTCACTGTACTAGAAACGAAACGTGGCTTATCTCTTCCCCATATGCTGCAGCCAACTTCGCTACTTTCTGTGCCTCCCTGTCTCTTGTTCCTCAGCAAACATGACAGAATCTCTTGATACTTTGGCTGATGTTGCTGCCCACGAGAAGGTACGAATGATACCCATTGGTCTCATCTCGCACTGTGTGTATGCACACTGATGACAAACTCTCTCGCTTTCGACAGCCTCTGCTGTATATTCCCCCAGAAATACTAGGCCACATTACCAGTTACTTAGCAAAGGATACACAAACACTACTATCTTGTCTTGTGGTGTCGAGAGAGATGCATCACTTCGCAGTACCTCTTCTTTACGTCGAGATCGAAATCAGACGACCAGACCAGTATGACACCCTATTCACTTCAACTATTACTGAGCTCGAGCAGAACCGCAACAACAGCTTCTGGTCCAGCTCAAGAAGGCGGTTCTACTTGTCCAGTGTACAACATATCACCCTCCGATGTCCAGCGCCAAAAGATCTCACCATCACGGACGAGTTCATTACTCTAAACCCACTCTCAACACTTCTTACATTCCAAGTCTTCCATTCGGCTCTCGAACAAGATCCCTACGCCCATACGACTATCCCACTAATACCTCTACCCTTTAACGCCTCAACCCTCATCGTTCACGGCTCTGGACCCGGCGCTGCAATCGGAGCAGGTGGTGGGTTCACTTATAAAAGAGGGTATCAGAAGCTGATGGGATGGACTCGACTGAAGAAGATCGCTGTGAAAGGCGGCGTCTTCCAGACGGGCATAGAGTTTGGGGTCCCACCGGAGGCGCTCGCGCTGGAGGAGGTCAACTACTTTGACTGTCCCGAAAATGCGGAAGGGAGCTCTGTACACCCAGCTGATGCTGAGACCGTTGTCAATGGTATTTACTACCCTGTCATTCACCAGGCTACAGGGCTGCTGCGGTCGCGAACGGATGTAGATGTGAAGATTTATCTCACAGGCCAAGCTAGAGTGGCTGCGTTCAAGACATTATTGGCGAGCTATGTCCCGGGAATACCGTATACTGAGAAGCTTGGTGTTTTTGAGAGGAGTGAGCTAAGAGATGAAGAGCTTGCACAGTTCAACCTATAGGAATGGTTCTGATTCTGTTGTAGCTCGAGCATTCTATTGTGACTTGTAGTTGCTATCAATCGTCTGCTCATCAGGGTTCCTTGATTCCTTTCGTGCGCGGCAACCACACAGAAGATTACATAACCGAGAAAAACGATACAAAGTTGGCTATCAGAGAAAAATCACAATGAGAAGAGAACATGAGGGTAACAGAACACAGATGGGGAACCACGTTGTAAAACATGAACCGAACGGAAGGGAAATGGATAAAATACCGATGGAGGCTGAAAGGGGATGAAAGGCGAAACGACGCAGGGGTACCTCATCGTATCCTCGCCGCAAATGGGTTCAGTGAAGAACTCTCGCTTCGGCGAGGCTCTTTCGTCTTCTGGAAGGAATTCCAGAATCTATAGAGACGAAAAATATGTTAGCCACGCTGCAAAGGGCAGGGCTAGAAGTTATTCTGACCTCAGCGTTTCGTCGCCTGCACCAGTGCAGATCGTCTGTCCATCGGGACTCATGGCGAGATACAGGACACGATAGGTATGACCAGTGAGGGTAGCAACTTGAGTCATCGATGGGTACCTCCAGATGCACACCTGGTTTTGAACTGGACCGCCCGAGTAGCCATGGGTTGAGACCAGCTCGTTGGAAGTCTTAGACCACATGAGGTTACAGACCTGAGGAGGGAAAAGAAAACAAAGAGTTGAATCAGAGGGACATTCGGGGAGAAAAGAACGACGGAACTTATGCGAACCTGAGATCCAGTATCGGTTGCACTGAGTAGGGACCCATTCAACGTGTTCCAAAATCGAATCTTCTTGTCTGCCGTCCCACCACCACTAGCAAGAAGACCATGCTGGTGAGGGCTCCAAGCAATCGCCTTGACAGCGGCAGCATGGTCACTGAACTTCCACAGATGATCCTGATCAAATCCGTTCCACACAATCAACTTGTTGTCGTTTCCGCCGCTGGCCAGCTGGTTGTCCTGGACGTTCCACTTCAGACCACAGATTTCTTGGCGATGTCCAGAGAGCTTCCGAAAGTGATGTTCGGGAGCACGAGTATCCCGGTGGTAGATGTTGCGATCTCTGGAACCGGACGACAAGACATGTTCGTTCCAAGCTAATGATCCAACTCGACCAGTGTGACCAGTCATCGTTCTAATTCTTTTCTGTTTCTCTGCATCCCAAATTTGGACTTCCCCTCTGTCGGTTCCAACCGCTACCGTGTTACCCTGATGGAAAATCGGGTCAGAAGCGCATATACTTTGGTCTGACGGTCACGACTCACTTTAGCAGTCCAACTCAAGCTAGTAGCTGTGTCGTTTCTTCCGCCGGTACTCGGCGCAAGATCACAGAGTTTGGTGACTCGACTCGTGTTGGCGCTCCACAGATAAACACAGCTGCTGAGTCCAACCCCCAGCACATTAGTACTTGACCAATCGACCAAGTTCAAGTAGTAATCGTCCGCCAGGTCCGGGGCATCGAGTACCTTGAAAGGTCCCTTGGCTACCAACCTCGGAGGTTTTCTGGGTGATAAGAGGATGGATTGGGAGGAGGAGGTGACTGGTGACAGTGAGTAGGCTTCGTGAGTTGGATCATTAAGGTCTTCCGCCGCTCTGTTGGTGCTGTTGTAGCTATTAGCTGAAGATGACGGTGATGAGTAGTTGAATAGACGACGGCGAGTGGGTGTAGTGGGAGCTGGGAAGGGGGAACCGGTGTGGATTGGTGAGGCAGGCTTGGGATGAGGTGTACCGCTGCCATGTAGTGACCTCGTTCTCGATGGTGTTGCGGGTGCTGTGACGGTTTGATGAGTATGTGAGTGTGAGCTGCCGCTGGAAGCTAGCATGGCGTTGTTGGCGGCAGAGGACGACATAATGGGCGACTGTGTCGAGCGAGAGCCTGTACCTGATATTTGACCGCCTGCAGCTGGACCAAACAACTCCGATTTGAGAAGATGGCTGAATGCCTTATTTGCCTCCTCTGAAACCGGGGAGAAAGAAATAACAAGGGTTCATTAGAAATCAGATTAAGCTCCTGTGTAACTTGGAGGGTCAACAAACCTTTCTGAGCGTCGATTTCTCCTCCAGTCGCCCTCTTTTTGGACCTTGTCGGTGTAGACTGTCCAAATGAGGGAGGGTCACCGAGTAGAGCATAGGATGCGTGCAAGTCTGTTCCATCCCTCGTCGGTATGAACCTGTCACCGTAGTCCTTCGCCTTCCTCTTTCCTGCTGACACACCACTGCCGGCCCCTCCTGGGCTACTGAACCCCAATCCTACTAAACCTGATGAGTCTCTAGCGGGTGATGAGGGACGAGCAGTCGAGGATGAGCCAAGGGACCCTGGCGGTTTGACATATTTGGACGAGGATGATGTTGAGGTAGAAGACGCAGAGGGACCTGCTCCTTCTCCTCTCAGGCTAGACGAGCTGATGTACGTTGCTTCTATCACTCTACGGTTGAAATCTGTGGATTCCATCTGGGCTGCAGGGTGTAAGGGGGTGAGACTAGGAGGTGTGTTGTTCTATATGCTTTTTGAATTATGGAGTTTGATGGGGAGAGGTCTTGATGTTAGCTTCGGTTCCAATCGGAAGGCAGTCTCGTTCAACGAAACTGAGATTGAAGTGCTGGTATATCTGATTACTGGGTTGCTGGGTATCGAGTAGGGGTATTTGCTGGATTTTATTTGATGGGTGTTCAATGTTTCCAAGGCTCGAGCTCAAACGCTTCGATGGAAAGCGTCTCTCCGTTCAGGGCGAAAAATGAACGCTGCGGTGGCACCGGCTCTGTGATGAAAGTGTGGTAGAAAGGGCCTGGTGTTTGGCCCTTTATTGGCTTCTACATCAAATAAGCTTTATATATGGTATATCCGTTTTACGATTGTGCGCTGACAGAGGCAGAAACAGAGACCGAGCCTATTGTAACCTCTGTCGCTGTTTACCTATAAGATACGACAAGACTGAACGATACTCAAAATTCATTTGAAACAGACCTTCTAAATTATCTTCTCTGGTATGCCGCAAAGCTAATCTAGTTGTACAACTGACTCCTGTTTAACCCACCCGCCTGATGCATGTTGTTGTCATCCGGAAGCCTCACCGACGTTCCAAACATCTAGTATAATGACCCAGGTTTTGTGTTCTGTCTGAAAGTCATGGTGTTGATTAAGTCCGTGACTTTGAAAGAATTGAAGCAACTGCGACCGACCACAAGTCAGTCATCCGCGTCCATCTGTCGAAGGTGGAAGCTAACTCACTTCACCCAACAGCGTCTCTTAGATAGCATAGCCCAATAATGATTTCCACAAGGACGCCCAATGTGACTGAGAGGTAAAGTTAGCAGATCAGGGGGAAGAGCGTGCAGGTTGGAGAAGAGATGAAGGGAGGCTTACTTTGAGTCCCGATAACGGACGATATGCTACCCATGGGAACAATCAAGAAGACAGTCAAAGCGCATTCAAAGAAATTTAAGGGAGAATTGGGGTCAGAAGAATAGGGAATCATGTCGAAACGAGAAAAATCAGTATGCGCGTCTCGTTCACGTTTCACCAATGGACTAAGAGTCGCACGGTTCTCTTCGACAGAGAACACCGGCACTTTAGCTATTGTTTCATAGAGAAGATAAGTCTGTCGGAAACGGACTAAATGTCTCCGGTCACATCACAATCTAAAGCTGTATATCACAATCTATAGCCAAAGTTCATAGACAAGACTCATTTAGAGCTTCGCGGTCAAATCATCAACGGAGAGGCCTATGCAATAACAGTGAAGAAAATTCTGTCAATTCCAATTCCACTCTTTAGCAGAAGTGGGTAGTGAGCTGAGTGAGAACGTACCTTCCCAACTGATTTGGTAAACCGCGAGGAACAGCGGGTAGCCATCAAGTCTATCTCTAGCTTTAAGGAATTCGTGAATCTCCTTCGCCGTGTAAATTCCTTGAAGCTCTGTTTTTTTCAGAACGATGGCGACGAGTTAGCTTATTGAGCACTGGGGTGCAGGAAGGAAGGAATTTACTTTGGCCATTCAACATCTCCTTCTCCAAAACATCAAATGGTTTTTTGGTCTTTACAAACGCCTCAGCGCACTGAAGCGAAGGAAAATAATAATCAGGTTTTGTATCTCATGAAGGTTGTCAATAAATTCATTCAGTACTCACTTTGCGATTTCTTCCTCCAAGACATGTCGTGATCAAATCCGCAACTCCCGCACTCTCTTCCAAGAACGTAGCCGCATCGACGCCTTCGAAAAACTCCAGACAGAAGTGCTTCATCTCCAACAGACCTGTTCAAAGAGAAAGTGCAGAGTGAGTGAGGAGCCTAGCAGGTTACGTTTATTAAGCGACTTACCGATTCTCATGATGGCAGCCTTGGAGTTGTCACCTATGAAGAAAAAGCGGTCAGTTCTGAATGATCCATTAAGTATCAAAAACACAACTCACCCCAGCCCAAGCCATCGATGAATCCAGCAGCGACTGTGAGAGGGAAATGGAGATGTCAACCGATAAAAGAGATGGGCGACCAACGAGATCGTGAGCTAACCTGCGACGATATCTAGTAGAACAAAAGTGAGAGAGATTATGAGCCAAAGATATCCCTGCATCCTTCATGTACAGCCATGAGAACAGAATCAAAGCTCACTCTTCAAAGCACCCGAAAGACTGACACCTGCAACGTCCTCGCAGATCTGCACCCTAAACATACTCGTCTGGAACAGATCTCTCCACATCTCACCTTCCTCCAAGTTTCTATATCCGACTGTGGTCTCGGAGAAACGGTCCATCGCGACTTCATTTGCGATGTTGGCGCCTGACAGAGCTGAGCATGAGACGCCGAGCTCTTTCTCAATAACGTCGGCGAAGATGTGGATTTCAGCAGAGTGGACATCGACACCCTGATCAGAATTCATAAGAGATGGTTTCAAATGTGCTCTGGTAGGTTTGTGAAGGCGGGGCAGCTTACTTTGATGAGCGAGATTGCTTTGGTACCTGGTTCAATTTTACCTTTCAGTTGCTTTATGACATTTCCTAAGAACTGGTGGGGCATAACAAAGACGAGCTGTAAAGCAAGGGATAACCCAATTTAGCTGCTTGGGTCCAGTGAAGAGAATCCTAAATGTGTTGTGGAACTCACTGCATTGCATCCTTTGACGGTTTCCACTAGGTCTGGGACTCTGCAGAGACCAGAAGCTCTTCAGCCACGAAACGCAACCCAACAGGAGAGGAATTAACTCACGCAACAACGTTGTCACCCAAATCGACGCCAGGCAAGTATTTCTGTTGAGCTCGAAATCAGTTGGGGTATTTTTCACATGCTTGCTGAAACGGAACAAGTCGGGGCATACCTTATTGATGTGGGTTTCGTTGATGACCTCAGTGAGCTTCTTGCCTTCAAAGTCTTCTTCGAATACCCATACGGGGACTCGGTTGTCAAACCTGTCGAACTTCTTCGCGTTCATACCTAGTAGAGGCAAGGAAACGTCACCAGTTCGTGGAGTTAGCATCCTCCGACTAGTAGCTAACATGCCAGAGCTGCTGCAGGTTCATCTTTCTTGAGCTCGTACTACAACCCATCCATCGAGCTAGAAGGATAGTTCAGGCTGCGTTCGAGAATCACAGACCCCACCGCTGCAGCTCGGACCAGAAAAACGGAATAAGCCCACCTGCCAACCTAGCAATGGCCTACACCGCAACACAACACATCAGAATCATACCTAGACAATATGGCCAGAATCCACCATTGTTACTCACCGACCCCCAGTTACCTGACCCAATGATTGCAACTCGTTCCGACATTGCTACTGCTGTTGAATGGAAGGCTTTCCCACTGTTGAGCAAAGTTGACCTGCGAATACAAGCGAGCAACAGGATGACGAATCTGCCTTAAGTATTACAAGGAGTATTTCTGTATCGTAGAGAGTGCGATTGGAGTGAAACGTTTCGACGGATTTCATCGCGTCAAGTTGATGCGTCAACTTTCCTTCTCGCCACGGCGGTGCCCCCAATGAAAACAAGACGATTCATAGTTCTTGAAACAAGTCTACTCAGAATAAAAAACAGGACCTGGCGCTATCTTGAGTTGGTAGAAACAGGGAGAAGCAGCTATTATATGATTGAGAGCGCCAGGAGATTGATTTCCACACCTAGCGGTAACCAACGAGTACAGCAGAATGGTACGACTCAAAGTTGTCCGACGCCGATTGAAAGGGGAGGTGAGGATTTGTTTCAACTGGGAGGGATTCCGGATCCTAACGAAGTTGTTAGTTCCTGCGGTGCCATAAAAAAACTCCAACAACCCAGAGAGAGATATAAAAAAATATGCTGAGGAAGTTCCACGTCTGGATGTAGAGGTAAGTAAGAGGTTCCTATTTGCACGTGAACCACAGCGAGAGTGGAAGGCGAGAGGGAACTGGGGCGAGGTTGCATGCGTCCCTCGATCTGGCTAAGCGAGTCCCGGCCTCGAAGCTAGTGTTATAAGCAAAGGCCTTAGCTGAGCTCGCTTCTCTCATTCTAACGTCCACCATCTCTTTCTGGTCGTCCTTAAATCCCAGCGCTTCTGCCTACAAGGTGGGATCGTGGGTGCTGCAACCTGCCACTCGAGTGCTCTTCGGGTCCCGAGACGGCAACAACGACAGCGTTATCAGTGTTCGCAGCCAGCTGACCAAGTGCATACACTCGCCTCTGTTGACATCTTCTGGATCTCCATATTCCTACTGGACATATTCGGGTGATGGATGGTCCTCTTTTGGCGGCTGCTCGACATTACCGGGTCTCCATCGGCTCAAATGAACGCTCCAGGTAAGCCGACGATATAAAATAAAAAGGTAAACATACCTCGTCTGCCTATCACTAACACCTCTCTTCTCATCTGTTGCAGGATCAATAGCCCATCTCTCATCATCTTTGTAAATCGTGTGCTTCCCATTTTACGGTCCAGGACGAATTGAGACTAATTCTCTCGACACCTCATGGTGCCAGGGCTGAAATTCCGCTGCTAATACCTTATCGCGGACGCCGTGAGAAACTGCACCACCTGGCTTGATTTTGGCGACGCACCTTTTCGATACCGCTACATATAGTACCATCATGGTGGTTCAGGAGGCGCCAATGGTTAGGGTAAGTGGCTTGCAGGCTCTGCGACACAAGGTATGTATGGATGTACTTGCGACCTTGTTTGATTTTGCGACCGCCCGCATGGGTCGCCTTTCCAAAGCTCGCTGGCGCGTGAAAGGCATTAGCGTCAGCTGGGATTACCTTGTGCTCCCGTCCGACATGTGGTACAGATCAACCCTGGTTACAGGCGAGCACTTCGAATCCTGGCGGCTCTAAGCGTTATCAGCACTCTATTTTGGCCCCCGTCTGTCGACCCCACAGGAGCATTCACGAGCTACAATTTGCAACCTTGTGGTCAAGATAGGTGCTGTGTGGTGATCTACGCCGATAAGGCGACGGCGCAATGCTGACGATACCTTTCTGCGCCGATATTTTGGGTTCACATGGGCGAAAAGGTTCAAATGATGGTACCAAGTAATTTAGGCAGTTTTATTTTCGATCTTATCCTCCTTATCTTCGCTTTCATCCTCCAGAGGAACGCATGGACCACCAGAGGTGCTGTATGCTCCATCAAGGGATCAGCGACGCCATCGTGTGGCCCAACGGAAGTTTTCAGCCAAGATGAGAGGTGTCGCGCACGATGCGCAAATAGGCACCTTGTGAACACACCTGGGGAGTTCAGGAAGGCTAAAGAGTATATTAATCCAGAAAGGAGAGTGCTTTCATCCTTTTTGCTATCTCAGAATCTTTCATTCAATCTCGTACAGCTCAAGATGTCCAGCAATAAGGGCGACATCGCTGTCGTTGGCGAGCAACCATACGAGAACCAACTTAAGAAAGAATATGTGAGTGATCTTTAGTTTTCCTTCGAGCGGTCAATAATCGGGCGCTGAAAACCAAATTTTCTCTCACAACAGTCTATTGAAGATGAGAAGTCGTCAGGAAACGAGAAGCAAATCGTTCACACTCACGAAGTCGAGACTGAAGCAAATGATTTGAGCGCTCTTGCCAGAGATGTTGAAGCTGGTAAATCTTCTCCATCCCATCTACCCTTCCACACTCTGCGACAATGATCCGCGCTCTAACTACTCTACCTGAACGCAGTTTGGCAGTACGCCCAGGATATGACTGAGGCTGAGGTAACTTGCAGATAAAAATGGAGTGATCGTAGGCCTCTCATAGCTGATGAATTTATTGCGTACACTGTAGGTCACTGAGATATTAGAGACCGCCTGGAGGGAGGTAAGTTGACAAGGTCGCTTCTCCGTCGTTCACATCACATGATGCTGACCACTGCATGTTTCCAGCACGAAGATGGTAAGCAATCGTTCAATTGTAATTCTTAGGATAATTCTGATGGAAGTGACCACTTGCGTTCATCGAACATTTGTTAGATCCTGTAAGTTGCGCCGTCTCTGTTTACACCAAGGCTTGCTTTTAAACAGTCCGCATACCGTTGTCTCTCTACAGAACTTCCCTAACACTGTGAAGGATCAAATACAAATCTTCTTGAATCCAGACAAGTACCCAGTTGAGGACAAGGCTCGTCTCTATGAGGACATGAAGATAGAAGCTGCTCTCATCAGATACTCGTCCCCTTACCCAGAGGTCCGAGCAGTCGTCGACAATGTCGATGACAGCACCATGCCAGTCAATACCTTCAGAGTATGGGTCCTTGGTACCTTGTGGTGCGGTCTCGCAGGATTCATCAACCAGTTCTTCTCCATCAGAACTCCGGGTATCTCCCTCACCGTCAACGAGATCCAGTTGCTTACCTACCCCTTGGGTAAAGCTATGGACAAGTTTTTGCCTACTAAGAAATTCAAAGTTTTTGGTAAAGAGTTCACCATGAACCCTGGACCTTTCTCGGAGAAGGAACACATGTTGCGTGAGTGGGGTTCCATTTGTAATTTGATAATATTCTCTGACGAACTGTGTTTCTTTCAGTGACAATCATGGCAAACGTTGGAGTTGCTACTCCATACTCTGCGGACGTTATCATGATTCAGCGTCTTCCAATGTTCTACAACCAACCTTGGGCTGCTTGTAAGTTGGCCTTGCCTCTGAACGCTCCTTCATTCGTTTTGATCTCTGTAACTGAACCTCATCATTCCAGCTTTTGGTTACCAAATCACCACTTCCATCGCCTTGATGTCTCTCGGATTTGGAGTGAGTGGGATTGATTTGCTTGGTGAATAGGCATAAAGTGCTGATGTTTATTTTCCCTACCTGCCTCCTTTCCGTGTAGTTCTCTGGTATGGCCAGAAGATTCTTGGTGTATCCAGAGCACTGCTTGTGGCAGTACAATTTATCGTCTGTGGGTGACGTCTCTCTTATTGAACTCACACTTGGTCAGCCCGCTAATAATCGCTCATCACAAATGTTAGATCGCGCTCAACAAGTCCTTCCACACGTCCACTAACTACACTGCTAACGGATGGACCATCTCACGTGCTAAGGTCTTCATGATCTGCTTCACCGCTATGTTCATTTGTAAGCTTTGGTTTCCCCCTTTTCGTCCTTTCCAGCAGGCATTCATCTCTCAACTAACTTCGTTCCATTCTCACTTGAACTTCTAAGACTTCTGGGTTCCAGGTTAGACCGTTCACATTACTTTTCAAAGGGAACTCTTGTGCTAACACTTAGCTCATTTTTATCAGATGTCCTCTTCCAGACCTTGTCTTACTTTAACTGGACTACTTGGATTGCTCCAAACAACGTCAGGCTTGCTGCCGCTACCGGTCTGATCTACGGTGTTGGTTTGAACCCATGGCCAACGTTTGACTGGAATTTCTTTGTATGTCGAGACTTACTACTATTGCTGTTATTCTGGAAGCGCAGCCGACTGACGCTTTTTTCGCTTTCACTTCAACAGGGTGGTACCGATTACATGATTTAGTCAGTAGCAGATGTCTTTTCCACTGTGACTTCTGGGGATTGACCTTTGGCTTTGTGTCCGTTTCTCTCTCACAGCCCATACTTCAACACCGTCAATGCATGCATTGGTGGATTTCTCTCTGCCCCCGTCATCCTTGCTTTGTACTTCAGCAACGTTTGGTCTACTGGCTATTTACCAATGAACACCAACAGAATTTTTGATAGATTCGGAGATGCATACAACGTCACCATGAGTGAGTGTTACTAATATACTTGTTCATTTCGAGAACACAACTGATTTCTCATTTCTAAATCAGTCTTAGACTCTGCTGGCAATCTCGATGTTGCAAAATATGAGGCTTACAGCAAGGTAAGCATCACTCTACTGTCATCGCCGAACACCAAAACTGACCATACATTTCACAGCCTTACATGGGAGCCTCGAACGTAAGACCACTTTTGAATGTTTTAGCTTAAATGTAGTCTGTAAAGTGATACTCACCGACTTCTTCATTTTTCTCTTGCCCCTCGCCCCTCTTCCTGCGGTCCTTTCCCGGCACACACTACTCACACGTGCCCACCAACCGGCAGCTAATAGTTTACGCTGGCTTCTTCGCAACTTATGCTGCAACCCTGGTTCATGTTCTGCTTTATCACAGAAACGAAATCGGCCGTGGGCTCAAGACTGCCTACAAGTCGATCAGAGCGGGGCAGAAAGGCAACGCTGCCTTCCAGGATTACCACAACCGTGCTATGATGAAGTACAATGGTACGTAGTATCATCCCAGGTAAAAGATCATCTCTGACTATGCTCGATAAATACACAACAGAGGTCCCAGAGTGGTGGTACGCGATCGTCACTGTTTTCGCCATCGTGATGGGAGTTGCCGGTTTGACTGCCTACCCTACCAACGCCAATGTCTCCTCAATCTTTTTCGGGTGTGCTTTGACTATCGTCTTGATCATTCCTATTGGTATCATTTATTCCATCACTGGAACTCAAAGTACTCCTCTTCTCAGTTCTTCCCCAACGTGTTCTTCATTCTGACCTACCAACTGTACCTCTCAGTCACTTTGAACGTCTTCGCGGAATTCATTGGTGGTCTCTGCTACCCAGGAAATGCTATTTCGATGAAGTGAGTTTTTGTCCATTGTAAGCGCTGGGTGCGCCAGAAGCTGACATCGACCATCGCAGCTACTTCAAATCCTTCGGTGTCATGGGCTTGATTAACGCCATGACTTTCACGCAGGACTTGAAACTAGGACATTACATGAAAATTCCGCCAAGACTGACCTTCTCTGCTCAGCTCTACGGTACCCTCATCGCCTCCTTCGTTTCTGCCGGTATTCTCAACTTCCAAATGAACAACATCCCAGGGGTCTGCACCGTCGATCAACCCAATAAGTTTATCTGCTCTGGTGTCGCGACCTTCTTCACTGCTTCTGTTTTCTGGGGTAAGATTTAGTGTTTCATTCATCGTCTTGTGGTGTTTTCAATGTTCAATCCTCGAGGCTCCACAGGCAATAGCTGACTTGAAGTTGCTCATCTCGTCAAGGTACCCTTGGCCCCAATAGAGTTTTTGGAGCCCATCCAGGTATCTACTCGTTGCTTCTTTTGGGATTCGCTATTGGTAAGTGCCCTCCTAGTCCATTCCTTTGAAAACATCCTCTGAGAGACCGCTCCTTTCGCAGGCGCTGTTCTCCCTATTCCATTCTACTTCTTGAGAAAGAAATACCCAAGATCCATCTGGGCTAAGGCACATGTTCCAGTACTGCTTACTGGTAGTGAGTAGTTGTTCCGGAGTTTTCCTGAAAAGTTGGATACTCCCTGAGATGAGGAACTGATCCTTTTATGGCGCTCTTTCCTCCACTGTTGCACTGTTTCATCCTTTCCAGCTCTTATCTGGGGTCCATATTCTACAATCGCCAACTCTGCTCCTGGTCTCGTCGTTGGCTATATCTCCATGGTTTACCTCAAGACTAGATACCTCGCTTGGTGGTCTAAGTACAACTATTTGATCGCCGCTGCTCTTGGAGCAGCCATCCCGCTCTGTAGTATCATTGTGTTCGCTGCTATCAACAATACTGTGAGTGATTGGCACTGGCAGTGTGAAAGCGTGAATTCTACTGATGTGCCTTCGCTCTCTGTTTTTGTAAACAATTAATTATTCGTCTATTTTGAATACTGATCGTGTTGTCAACGTGTTACCTTCGGTCAACGTTATCGTTTCGATTCATCAGGACGTCTTCATTGACTGGTGGGGGTGAGTTTTTGGCCTTCCACAAAATCTTCCGCGCTACCAATTCTGACCCTCATCTTCCTTTTTCTCCGTCGCAAAAGTAATAACGTGACTTATGAGGGTTGTGATGCTTCAGGATGTGCTCCTTTCGACATTCCAGACGTCGGGTACTTCGGTGAGGCTTCCGGATGGCATTAAACTGCCACTGACGGGCTGCGGGTTCAACAGGAGTCAGTTGTATAACAAGACATGCTTCGCAGCATACCAAAAATGAATAAAGTAGCTTTCCTAATGACTATGGATATCGTTCA
Organism: Krasilnikovozyma curviuscula; assembly: GCA_014825775.1. NCBI lineage: Eukaryota > Fungi > Basidiomycota > Tremellomycetes > Cystofilobasidiales > Mrakiaceae > Krasilnikovozyma > Krasilnikovozyma curviuscula. Next base: position 9,429 of record MVAQ01000238.1, on the reverse strand, counting down.
GTCTTGCAAAAGCATCATGTCTATGAGCGCAAGAAGCACATCAAACGACACCGTTTAGAGACGGGCAGATGAAATTAAACGCTTTTTCTTCACTCTGAAAGCTCAGCCATAAAACAGAAAAAAATATCTTGCAACTACAACAGGGAAATTCATTAGAGCGTCTGCAGCTTGCATTGTTGGCGCTAGGACGCAGGGTTCAGGATCAGATAGCGGCATACATCTCCAATTCTGGCTCTAACTTCTTACTGCCCTCCGTCATCCAGACTCTTCGCACTCGACAGTTCGCGTAGATCCTCACATACGTCAAGCTCACTTTTAAACCAGCACTAGATGAAGGATATCTCCCAACCCTCGATCCATCTGGCGCTGTTTTGAGACTGGGGGATCGGAACCAAGGTACCAGCGACGGCAAATGAAGGTGAAACTCTAACCAATCTGTGAGAGTGTGAGGCTGGGGTTTCGGGAAGTCAAGAGGGACAACAAGTAGTGGAGACGACATTGCCGATGAGGATTTGGGCGTCTTCAACTTGGTGGAGCGCTGTGATACCAGACCATTGCCATGAATTTTCTGATCTACCCAGAATAGAAAAAAAAAAACTTACTTGGAACGTAGAAGCTCTGACTCGACAATTTGCTCCAGACAACTTGAACCCGACCTCGACTGAGCACTCTCTGTCACCCAAAGGACACATTTGGAAGTGGATGTAGGGGAGAGATATATCTAGCCCTTTTCTCCCAGATAGGAACGGTGATGGGGGTGTTTGGATATACGTCGTCGAGAGGGTCGGTGACTGAATGTGTATTGCGGGATGAAGAAGTCGATTTCTGCCAGTATTCGAGACACCAATCAGGCCCAAATTAGACGATTTACTCGGTTCCAAAATCTCTGAAGTGGAATCCTGAAGCAGGACAACGCCTGAGTCTTCAGGTAGCTTGGGATCCTCACAAGTTGACCAGAGCGGCGAAGGAAACGAGGACGAAGACAGCAAACAGACTGTTTCTGGGAGCAGGGTGGAGGAAAACATATCCCTATAGTCTTTCTCAGCCAAATGATGCCCAAATGAAGCGTTTTGGAGGTACTGAGTGTTTCGTGGTTATGAGCTGGTTCGAACTGCGACCTCGTCCTTCCAACCCCTTCAATCAGAAATTCTTAGGCATGGCCTATCAGCAGTATAACCCCCTCGGCACAGAAGGAGTAAGTATTCTTTATCTCCCGATGCTCAGAGGAGTGGTCTAATGCTGATTTTGTTGCTTTGCAGAGAGGAACTGGAAAGGGTATTGGCTCAGGTGAGCTCGTCGCATGGGAATTGCTACAAGTCCCCGTGAAAGGTTACTGACACTCCTTCTCATGGTCCAGCTGTCCCTCGATGCTTTCCTTTCTACCAGATGTTGAAAAATGTGAGGCTTTGCAGACTTTCGAACGAACCGGGACACGAGGTGGAGAAAGTGCTAACGATCCGACTCTCTTTCTGTTCCTGGGTCTGTTTGGACGAGCACAGTGTTATGTGAAGGCTACACACGAGGAGGAATGTAACCTTTTCAAGGATGATCTGTATGAATGTCGAAGTCAGGACAAAGAAGTGAGTCTGGAAATCCCTTTCGCGATGGAGAACGACGCTGATAGACAGCTTGGCATTGACTCGATCATCTCTGTCCCCTAACAGAAAGCAAGAAATGCTGAAATAACTGAAGGTTTCATAGCGAAACAGAAGAGAGAAGGAAAATCCCGTAAAGAGATAGGGGATATGTTGGCTAATGGAATCGTGTTTTCGTTGGGTTTGATTCCTGACGAAGGCGGGACGGAGTCATCGAAGAAGGAAGCGTGATCCATAGCTTGATTTCGATGTTAGTTTTGGTCATAGGGAGGCGTTGACAACGCTTGAAGTCAGTTAGCGCTAGCCAGGTGATCTCGCGAAAGGTTCAAACAGTTGTTTCCCAGAGTTCCTCATAACATCAATATAAAAATGCAAACAGCAGAAACAGAATGAAAGATCGTCTTTCGATAATTGCCCACTTCGTGACGAGTGTGACGGTCGTGCCTGCCGACCTGGTGACTTCAAGTCGAAAGTGGCAACGAACTCAGCGCTTCCATTATTAATTCATGATCTCATCGTAAATCATTTCTGAAATAAGAAAGAAAGGAGTAAGTCGCACGCATTAAGGAAACTAGGATATTGGTGGAACACGCACTCTTCAGCACGTCTTTGCTCAGCTGCTCCTGCGCGTTATCGAAGTCGAAGAAACTTGCCGGTAGTGGTTCCGCTCCAGGTTCATCGAGGGGGTCATGATATGGCTATTTAATATTTTAGAGGAGGCTGTCATTACAAATGATGAGAATCACCGGCGTTAAATTGGAGACTCACCTCCAGGTATGGGTGCTTCAAAGCGTCTTCCACCGTTATCCTGCGTTTAGGCGAGAACCTGAGGAAATAAAACATAATAAGAATTACAGCGCGAAGAATGAAATGGGAAGGAACTTTAGGGGATCGAACATGACTAAAAAAAGCAATAGCAACTTACGTGAGGCACTTCTTCATCAAGTCGACCGCCAGGGGATTCGCTCTAGGGCTGATCTCGGCTAAGTCTCTTCGCTTCTTGAACGGTAGAGCACGCAAGTAATCCTTCGACCGAGGAGACGTGATTTCGTAGAAGTCTTCCATCTGAAAGTCAATGAAAATTGGTGAGCATCGCGTAGAGTAGTATTGAAAAATTACTCACTGTTGGAGTTCCCAATACGTCAAGGATCAGGGACAGCTGGTGATGGTAATCACGACCTGGGAATAGTGGTTTTCCGTTTATCATCTCAGCCAGGATACATCCGACAGACCAGATATCTGTGAAATGTCAAAGTGGGAGGTGAGGTGGATGAATGAAAGGCCCAAGAGCAAAGCAGAAGTAAAACCGCACGTACCGATTGCTTTTGTGTACTCTTTGAACGCTGTAAAGAAAGGGTCAAAGTTTATAGTCCGGTCGATAGGAACCAATGACGAAGTAAGGGACTCCGAGGGGACGTCACAACTCACTTAGCATGACTTCAGGAGCTCTGTACCACCTCGTCGCAACATATTCCGTCATAAATCCTCCTCCTCCATTAGGCCCGGCATCAGGAGGTGGTAAAGCAGCAGACCTAGCCAACCCAAAATCACAAATCTTGAGATCACAGTTGGCATTCAGCAGAAGATTCGAGGGCTTTAAATCTCGGTGCAGGACCGATGCAGCGTGAAGGGCTTTCAGTCCTCTGAGGGTCTACGTGAGGAAATAGACGTGTTTGAACGCGATGGTTAGTAAATGTGATTCCGGCTTAATAGACTTGAACCTAAGCGCAGCGCGTTACTCACTTGGTAGATAAAATATTGGCAGTGGTCATCGCTCAGCTCCTGAGTCCTGATGACTCTATGCATATCTGTTTCCATCAGTTCCTGTATCAAATAAACCTCTTTAAATAGTTCATAAGATTCCGGCCGTACGATGTCAAGGATGGCAATGATATTTTCGTGCCTTTATTCAGAAGCAATGGCAAAGCGGAAGACAAAAACATCCCAAGCATTGATATGAGTCAGATCATCATCAAAGGTCCGCATCAGGAATAAGCATAAGGACAAGTTATGTCGAACTTGCCTGAAATGTCGAAGAATCTTGATTTCTCTAAGAGTTCTCAGACAGAACATGGAATGTTCGAAGGGCGTTATCCGTTTGATAGCTACCGATTGCTGAGAAGGTACATGTCGTGCTGATACTCTGTAGGACCAGTACACCAAGAAGAGCAACAGGCAAGAGAGAAGGAGAATCAGTCTTCCTGACGCACGAGGTCGTGTCGAGAAATTTAAGCTTTGGAGCTCTACTATCGTACTCACACCACACCATAAGCCTGCCATGAGTTGACGAGAGTAGAAGCAAGGTCAATATACGAGCAATAAAGACAGTTTTGATTCGATAGTGATCAACGTACTCCTTCTCCTATCGCTTCGATCACTTCGTACGACTTTCCCACTTTAAAGGCTTCCATAGCTGTACAAGAAATGACTTAGTTCTGTTTCTAGAAAAGGAGGGTTATTCTCAGCCATCCAGGAACTCGTGATGAGCTGGGTTTGCGCCAACCTACCTAGATGAGTGCTGTCGACAGAAGCGAACGAGCCTGAGGGGTTTCTGGTGGGGAGTTTTCACAGGAGCCAGCGACGTCAAAAGCGATGGATCTGGGGACAGATGAGTTCAAAAATGTTTGCTGAACGAGAATTGAGCCTTCGTGCTGGAAAAGCTCGCTTGTGGGAGTCGCACCAAAAAGCACAAAGGGAGAGGATCATTCTGTTTCAGGCGATTTATCTATTGTCCAGAGCTGGCACTTACAATATCTGATCGCTTCGCAATACTCTACTCTGAATGAGAAACTACATACAGAAACTATCGAACGAGATGTTCTGCGTCCACTCCAGGACAAAAAGAGAATGGCTAAGGCAGAGTGGGCTTTCAGTTGGATGTGCAGATGGACGGGCGCCGTGCAAATACAGAAACAAGGAAAGGAAGGAGGGGTCTTCAATTGCACATCTCAAGAGATCACAACCTCGCCCTGTAGCCCACTTCCCAAGCAGCAACATCATCTAGACTACCACCAGCAGCATCACATGGGCATTCAAACTCTCCGTCACACACGACACGCCTAGCCCACAAGCTACCGCTCTGAAACGGGAATCGAGCCAAAGCTCTAGTAATCCTGTACTCGAAAGTTGGGTTTACTCCGGATCAGAGGGTTGTGCAAGGGCTTGGGCGAGGGGTGGTTTCTCTGAGCGAACAATTGGAGATGGTCAGCAGTACCTAGATGGTGAGGGCTCTGGTAAGAATTATCCAACAGAATAAGTGTTTGTTCAATCAGGAGGGGAAACCAAATATGTTTCTCACATTGATAGGAAAGAACTGTTGATGATGATGGCTCTCGCCAGTCATTTCTCTGTAATTGAAGTCCACTGGTTGCGGCTTCGTTCTCCCACCGCTTACTCTCTATTCCTCCAGAGACAGAGGTTTCGAGCCCCCAGTCACACGAGTGTTTTCTGGAAGAAAATCCTCGAACGACAAGCTCGCGGTAGTGAGGCAAGCAAGGAGCTTTTTCTACCGTGTTTTTAGGTATTGAACGATTCAGAACAGCTCGCTCTCTCCGGGAAGAGAAAGCGTACTGCCAGAGTACTTTTTTATTGCTTTGGAGGTGTCCTGTTTGTAGTATTGATCCGAAGAGCTCCACCTCTACCTGCCTGTGTGTTGAGATTCAAGACGCGTCGTACGTTGGTGAAAAGAACACTGCTCTAGTCCTAAGGGAATCACTTCTGGCTTCACAAACAGATCCAAAACACCCCTTCATTCTCCGACTTTCTATCATTCTGTCCTTTTCTCACGAAGAGAAGTGCTAGTAGAATCTACATTCTGTCTGGCGTACCGCGCTCTATCGCAACATTTTGGAGGAAATGAGGTCTTCACGCTGCAGCTGGAATGAGAAAGTTCTGTGTGTTTTGCAGCAGAAGAGAAGAAGGAAAGCTTTTCCCATGAAGGAATAATGAAAGGGAGGGAAGGTAAAGCCAGACCAAGTGAGCGGTTGGGACGTTCCGGAGGAGTGCCTGTTTCTTTTGGATCATTGCGAATTTCTCGTAGCCTCGAAGGAGACGAATGGGGCTAGGATAGAGTGTATGCCTTGAACTTCAGTCGAGCAGAGATAGGTTGGAACAGCCTGCGATTTGAGTTGGGTAAAGTCGTGTATGGGGAGAAAGTACTCAAGAGGGTGGAAGGGGGGTTTGTATCAACTTAGGTTAGATTAGCATTCAGACCCACAGGAGGTCTTAAGCAGTTAGGTTGATGGTGGGAGAATTTTAGCCAGAGAAGGTTGGACCAGGAGAAAGAAAGGTCGAGCTCATAGTGGTGAAAAGAGACCTCGCGAAAATGCGATTCCTGACTAACTGACTTCCAATCATTATTTATCAAACTACAGTGGGAACATCTCAAACAGGATCATGAAAAGATCCGTTTGCAGATCCCTCTCCTCGTCGTCCCACCAATGTTATCCTCGACGTTCAGCTGGTGCTCTATTTGGCCTGCAGCAATCATCCGTGGAACTCTCGGAAACGTACAGTCCGCCTCAGTCCCAGTCATATCAGCGCCTGAACCCCACATCAGCACAAGAATCATCTGGCCGTGAAGTTGAGCCTTTTGCTGGTCCTTCAAGGTTGAAAAAACCAACGGCGAAAGCTCCCAGGAGCGAGGCTGAAGTCTTAAGTGCGAAGCTGGAAGAAGCATGGAGGAAGGAGGATGCTCAGAGAATGAAAGAAGAGGAAGTTCTTAGAAGGTATGCACTTCTTTGCCTGTCAATCCCAGCTTTTGTCATACTCGCTGTTTCAGAAAAAATTACGCTGGACTAACGTCAGTCTTCTTATATTAGGGAACAACATAACCGACAGGTTTTGATGGGTATCAACAAGGATCAAATCAAATATACTTCCAAGTCGAAAGATTGGAGTTACTTACATAATCCTCAACCTATACCGGCGCCGTCTTCACAACCAGTAGCTCCCACACCAATCATCATCCCTCGAGACGATCCGCCTCATAGGTCCTCTTCCAAATGGAGCAACGAAAGCTCTTGGAGCCAGCAGCGACCCTCAGGGTCGACCACTTCATCCTCATCCACGACTTCTTCACACCGTCATCAGCAACACCCTAAAACCTCCGCCAAACCACCTCTAAACTCCCACCCATCTTCGGTATTCGACAATAAACCGTTCCTGTATCAACCTCCTATCCCCGAAGACTTCGACGTACAACAAGCGCAACTACTTCGAGGGGGGAACACATTCGGTTTACTCCCAGCATCCCGTCGACCAAAGATCAAAGTCCCCATCCTCGACGTGCAAAACCTCTCATCAACTAGTAACGAAGTTAGTTACGAAGAAAGAGAAATCGTGATGCCCCATCCAGACACCAACTTGCCCGCTTGGAAGTTACGAAGTATTGTCAACAAAGAAAAGTTCCCTAATGGTTGGAAGCCGAAGAAGAAAGTAGGGAGAGATGTTCAGTTGATTATCAAGAACAAGCACAGGAGTGATCCCGTCACTAACAGTCTATCGACCTTGAGTCAAGAGTACGGCATCTCCATCGAAGCGGTGAGGAGGATTGTGAAGTCAAAGTGGTTGGAGAACGGGTTAGCTGCGACGGAGATACCACAGGCTGATGTCTTCGGTAGAGTGAGGAGTTCTGATAATGATGGTGATGGATTGGAAAATGATGAGAGTACTCGTAGGACAGGAGAAATTGACTGGTCGAAGGTCAAGGATGCGAGAGCAAGAAGGGATCCTTTCGCCTACAAGGAAGAAGAGCTGGAAGGAGATTTTGAAGGAGAGTTCGAAGGGAAGAGGTATAAGGAAGGTGAGCTGGAGGAGAAGTTGCTAATGGATGCGATGCTGGAGCTTGAGAAGAGAGATCGGAGAGAGAAGAGATGAGTGGAACTTTATCAATCAACCTTTTCTCCTAAGCTTTGAGTCAGGTTTGTAAAGATAGCGCACATTGTGATCCATACAACAATAAAAATTCGTTTCAATGCAACCGATTCAACCACTTATCTCTTCAGTACGTTTAAAAACATTGGGTTTAATTGATAGCCCAGAAAGCCTGCATTTCGATGAGCGTCTTTCTACAAGTCTCTACGCTCTGTTTAGCGAACCCGCTGAGCATCGGATTTCCACCACCCGAGCCACTTCCACCAATGTCAACGCCAGGCGAACCTCCCCATCTGCCTGTTGGCAGGCCATCTAACGACGTTCTGTCCTTCGAATGATAATGTTGACTGCTGCGGTTGCTGCTACTGTGTCCATCTCCAACCTTCACTGCGTTCGTCATTTCCTTTACCTCCTCTTCGAAACTGACCATTGCGAATTTTACAGGCGTGTCGAGCATAGGCGTCGTCGTCACCAGATTGGGATCCAGTATACCTGCCAGATGGATGTGCTCGCAAATCGTTCTGGCGGAAGATCGGGAGACTTCGATTGAGGTGTCATAGGGTAATAGAATTTGTGGGAGGAGAAATGGAGAGTTGATGAGGAGAAGGAGGGCATGGAACCACAGGTGAAGAGTGAGGAATTCCCCCGCTCGTTGAGCTTGTACTGCCGTCTTTAGATTCTGAGCGGTGAAGCGTTGGTCCTCGTTGAGACTGGGGTTAAGGCATTGTGTCAGCGGTACTCTTAATCACGGTAATAAGTCTCAGGAGTTAACACACTTCTGGAAAAGAGCAACGACCTCCGCCTGAAGCCTACTCATGGCACCTCGTCGATCGATCCCGTCTCCCTTCCCTAACTTCGCCGAGTAAATCGCACTGGAGACTTCGCCAATCAACTTTGCGAGTCTGACGATCGATCCCCATGTAGTCGTTTGGGGAGGTGGCAGTGTCGTTATCCACTGGTCCGAAAGGATTGGCGCTCGTTGAAGTCGAAGGGAAAGTAGCTGATCGAGGACGTAGAAGTTATGGAATTGGAGTCGCAGCTGTTGTAGATGCTCACCGCAAGAAAAAGTTTGTTCTTCATTTAGACGAAGAGACTGGAGCATCTTGACACCAATGGAACACCACACAGAGCAACTTTCATCGCTGTTCATCAGCTCGCTCCATGCCAACAAACTAAGCGCTGATATGCCTTCGACACTCGCGCTCTCTACGACCCCAGTCTGCAGCATATTCAACTTTGACTGGGCGGAATATTCCTTGTACCTCGTCAGAGATCCCTCACCGTTGCAGAACCGTTCGCTGAACGCTAGAATAGAGTCTTTGCCGATGTTGAGAGAGAGATCCGACTGTGGAGTGATCCAAGGAAAGAGCCACCCGACGTGAGAAAAGAAGAGGGGCACAAGTTGAGTTGTTTCTTCTGGTGATAGTGATGCTGATGACGGTGCGTTAGACCTTTGGTGAAGCGATGGCGGTTGGTGGTGGTGAGATCTGTTGGCAAAAAAACAGGTAGAGGCTGGAAATTGAGGCACATCCTTTGAACAGAGAAATGTTCCAGGAACTTACAGTTGAGACAGTAGTCCTTCTGACTTCACGGCGTTGTCTCTCCCAGAGGAAAGAAGAGCCTCGCTCGCTGTCCCATGCGAGGATGGTGAGCTTCGACTATGCACCGGACCGCTACCGCCTGGCTTTTCTTCCCTTTCCAAAGCATGGTAGTTCGAAGATGACCGCTCATTACTTTCTTTTCCTCCCACATTGGTATAGAAAGGCGAAGTGTTAGTGTAGTTAAGCTCCGAAAGGGGTTGAACGCGAGAGGTTGAGGCCATGGGGGTTGAGACATTCGAGTCGGAAAGATCGTTGGCTGGGGACCAAGGTTGGAGAAGGAATGCAAGTGAAGAAACCTGCGGCTGTACTGCTGGGGGTGGTGATGGTTGTTTTTGAGGTAGTCGAGGTGGGGGTGGGGC
>MVAQ01000237.1:0-31717 GCA_014825775.1 Krasilnikovozyma curviuscula | reverse complement strand
CCCCCCCCACTTACAGATGTACATTGGTGCAACGCTTCTTTTCGTCATCTTTACCATCGGCTTCACCATCAGTCTAGAAGTTCTACAAGCAACCTCGTCTTCACCTCTGATTTCGCGGTTCAATGCCTTCCTCACGGTCCCAGCTCTCTTCTCACAGTTCTTCCTGATCACCGTCGCACTCATCGCCGTCAAAACACGAAACATGATCTTAATCATTGGTGTTGTGTTATTCAACTTGTTCCTTGTCGGCTCTGGTATCGTAGAAGCTGCTCAGAGAACAGCTTCTAGAGGAAAAGCGAGAGATAGGATCTACAACGCCTTCACCACCGAGAGCGCTGCTGTAACCACTGCCACGACTGCCATGCTGGTCATCCTCTGGTTAATCCCTGCTTTAGATTTGGTTTTCCATCTTGGTGTTGGTGAGTAAGCGCACGCGCTCTCTGTTTCTTACTTAGTGTCGCGACGCAAATGCTAGAATGACCTAACGCAATACCATAAACTCAGACTTTGCCGCTTGGCGTCTTTACAGAGAACTTGGTTGGAAGGTTTACAAGAAGGTAAGTGCTTTTTTGTTTTTTGTTTTTTTACGCTTCTTACCTTGCATCAAGAGACGTGATGGCTGACAAGATATACTTGTTGCTCTATTTGTTTCTTCAGGTCTCTGCAGACACACTCAAAAGGACACTCTACTCTCGATTCCTCATCATGAACGCTATATACGTCTTCACTTTCTACTTCATCTCCGTCCAGTCCTTCGTCCTCCGTGAGTCGCGTCGTCAACAATATCTGCAGCCGCAGTCTAGCTCGTACTGACCAGCAACTCCATTCGCTTCTTTCCCGTCACTCTCAGCGTTCGCCGCCATCTCAATGAATACTGTCTCCTTGAAGAACTCACTTCCACCAAACGCTGGTATACCAAGTGAAGGGGCGTTGGTCTCACTCTTTGTGGTGCTTTGGCTTGGAAGTTGTGTCGGACTGTACGGCGGATACTGGGCCGCGAAACGAGAGAACAAAGGACTCATGTTTGGTGCGCTGATCATTCAGGTACGTCTTGTTTTCTTGTAATTGTTATATTAGAAAGGCAGGCACGGCACTCTTCCTCACCTGACTTGCTTCCTCGCTTCTTCCATCTGGGTCAGTTCTTGACCATCTTGTGGTATGTTTACGCGACCGTTCTGCTTTCTCAAGTACTCAGCCTGTACCAGAGCATCACCGATGGAGACGCTGGGGTTCTCTTACCCGTCAAGCAGTGAGTGCCGGCCTAAATCTGAATGGAATCTGAATCGCATCTGCATCCGACAGAATAATGCTCTTTCGGAAAATCCTGTTTTCTGACGCACCTGTGACGTTTGCCATCAGGATTTACACCACGATCTTCGTTGATATTATCACAGTAGTTTGTTTTTTATCAAGCTTATTGGTGTTCAAAGGGTTTGGGAAGGGGCTGAAGGACCTGTTTTGAAGGTGACGGCGATTTGAATGCAGCTGTCGAGACGTGGCTGTTTGCTTTAACAACACTATGTATGGGCGCTCTTTTTTCCGTGATATTGATTTGATTCCCAATCTGTAGTTAACTTTACTTTAAATGTGCTCTATACGTACTTCACGGCGAGCTGGCTCAAAATGCAAAAAGTTTGGGAGCGAGGCACAATCCGTAATACGACCTTTTGCGCCCTGTCACTTCTCCGAGTCTAATCCTCAGCGGACGTAACGCCTCCAGACTGCACTTGTTTACTCCCTGATTTTCTCTCCTCTTCATGGGTTGGAGTGAGAGCTGGTCTCCATGTGCCGAGGCGTGAGAGAAAAAAACAGGGGTTTCACCCTCTTCTACAGTGGCGCTGGGTTTGGAAATCCTTCAGCCAATTGAGCAAGCTTCCTTTTTCCAGAGCCAAACAGAGCCCTTGTTTCTCTAGTCTCCTCAGCAAATGGCTGTTAGACCAACTCAATCTTCCTAGATTTCCACCTCACCGTGCTTCGTCACCATGGAACAGCAATAGAGTCCAGCTCAAGAGGCATTTCAGTGGAAGCCGCGCGCTGAGTCTCATTCTTCAAGGAAGGTGGGAACAGAGGGTTCAAATTCAACACTGCCTATACTTTATCGATACCCCACTGCTCCTAGGTAGTTCTGTGCTGTCTTTGATATTGAGCTAGTGCTCTTCCACTAGGTCAGTTTGCACTGTTTTTTTTTCTCTCCAATTTCCCCTCCTGAAATTCCCGCTGATCCTTGTCGATCCACGGGATAACAGTTCGTTCCACAGTCTCAGCTTTCACGGCTTCATTCAAAATCTTAAGCTCATTCACTCTTACTCATCCAAAAGGTGTGTACCTCTACCTAGCCCTTTTCGTTTTTCACTCCTCCTCTCCCGCCTGAGATCTGCCGGTGTTCCAGCCGATGACTTATGACGATCCTCTCCTTCTATTTTGATAAACCGCTCAGTCTCCCCTCAATACGTACACCCGACTATGGACTTCTCAAAGAAACACACTGTGTTTGACTCTCCTACTCCCATGGACTCTTCTCTACCTGAAACGATTGATGGCGGCGCAGCTTCTTCGTTCACGTCCGATCCAACGTTGGATCACCGCACAATTGTCCAGCACCACCAAATCAACTCCTCTTCCTCTCTAACCCAATGGCTCCTCAACTTGCAGGCAGCTACAGCAGCTTCCCCTCCTGACTCACCAAACACCTATGACGGTCTCCCGCATTCATCTACGGCTGTAGCAACGCCACCGCCTCTGACCTCAACCCCACAACTTCCAATCTCAAACCCAAATTTGAGGGCGACAACAAGCTCGACAGATCCATTGGGCCTGTTTGTTAAGCAGCCAATACGAGGTCTCTCACTCCAAGCCCCTACCTCTAGATCGAACGTTCCAACGAGGACCCCATCGCTCTCGTCGTCTTGCTACTCTGGGTCTGAGGCATACACGACGGTGACCACCAATGCCACCTCCGAACACGCATCAGATTTGGGGTCGCTACCTTGCTCCAACACAACTTCGTCTACACAGCAACAGCCTGTCAGTCTGCTATCTCAAATGCTTCTCGTGTCCAATTCAATATCTTCTTCCTCCATCTCAAACTCGAAACCGCCATCAATAGCTGCGCCTTCAGTAACATCATCGCCTCATCTTGGTGGAAGCGGTATTATGCTTAAAGAAGGCCCGGCTGTTGCTGGACACCACTCCACCATAAACCCTCATGATGGATGGCCTGCAGCAACAATGTTGAGCGGTATCGCATCAGTACCTGATCCAGCACAAGCCGACGTCAAGGTCATTCAGACTGAGAGAAAAGGTTCTTTAATGTTTATGGAACCAAAAGAAGTGTGTTGATTTCCACTTCTCTACTCACTTTCGTTACCCTAATGGTCATTTTTAAAATTTGCGTTACAACAGATTGTCGAGAAGTCAAAGACCATGGAATTACAACAGCCTTTACCAGAAAAGCCACAGACAACCGATGTCGTTGAGGTCAGTTTGTTTTCACATCCCTTCGCACCAAATAAACTCGCTGACTTTACGTCGGCCTTATCATCATAGCCCACCGCCTCCGCCACTGACAGCCACCTCGGTATCACTGTCGCTCGACCGACTGAACCAGCAGTTATACGCAAAGGATGTCTTACTTTTGCTGTTGTTCCTTCTGGTACAAGTACAGCTCCACGCGCCGCGCCTTTCATCGAAAAAAAGCCGAGCAAAATGAAGATTGGCAGTCCTTTCGCGAAGGAGCGCCAGTCGATGGCAGATGATGAAGATGATGATGCTGATGAGATTGATGATGAGGAGGACGAGGAGGACGAGGAGGACGAGAATGAAGAAGATGAGGATGAAGCTGAAGTCTCGGCGGAAGAAGATGGTGTTTCAGCTGGATCCGAAGGATATGAAGAGGATCTCGAAGACGGCTCCAGTTCAGAAGAGGATGGCTCTATATTCGGAGAAGGTTCTCTCAGCTCTTCGTCTTCGGTGTCTTTGTCAATCAATCAGTCTAAACTTAATGCTGCACTGTCTGCCAACTTGCGACGCCATGGTAACAACGATTCCATCACTTCCAACATTTCACTTGAACCCACTACAATAAATCACACAACGCCTTCTGGTGCGGAGCTCAGCACGGCCATCCTTTCAGCTACCTCATACTCGAAGCTTCCCGGTAGTCATTGCCGCTTCCCTACTTCTCTGATCTTCCCAGACCGGCATTCAAATCTCCCTCGAACTCCTAACCCCTCACCCACTCGCCAGCCCCGCATCCGAAGATCTGGACGAAATAGAAGCAAAAAGAGTCGGAAAGATCCTGTCTGTCGCGACGACTTCTTGCCTGACTACCTGAAGAGCGATGAAGGGAGGCGCAAAGTGGACGAGAAAGAGAAGGCGAGGGAATCTTCCAGAGGAAGAAGCCGTGATGGGAATAGATCTACCGCTTGGAGTTCAGATGTAGGTGGCGCGACCAGCGGTGGTGGACGATGTACGCGACATCGATCGCCCCCTCCTCCCAAGTCGAGGAGAGGCTCAAGTCGCGTCAGCCAGCGCCCGCTCCCACCATCAGCAGCATCTGTGGCCACCATCAAGCCTTTGAAAACCCCACCTCTTCCATCTATCCTCTTGCCATCGTCATCAGTCGGTGTCCTGCCTTCTTCTCCCAATCCCAGATCATCCACACATGGTTGGAAATCAGACGAACCATCAAGAAGTTCTGTTTTGCAAGCTAGAAGCACAAGCATCACTGATCAACTCCCATCAGTCTTCGACTTAGAAGAAGATGAAGAAAAGCCTCTCACTCCCCCAACACAGGTCCTTCTACCTCAGTCAGACCTGCCAGTACCAGCTAGACGCAGCTCAGTATCTACTGCCCTATCATATTTTAAAAGAGGTCTAGTCTCTTACGATTACAATCAGTCAGCAACGACAGCTCCTGCAGTGGTCTTGGACAGTACCAACGCTGTAGCCTCCTCCAGCTTCAAATCGCTGCATGCGCCAACGACTGGTGACTTCGGAAATGCTCAAGATCGCCTTAGTCGAACATTTCAGAAGTCATCATCCTCATCCTTTGCAATTCCACAGCAGCCTTCACCTTCACCATCGCGCAGTCTTCACTGCACCGGTGGAAGACCTCGATCCTTCACGACATCAGATGCCGCTGTGCGAAGTGGTCCTATACCATGCCCCAAACCAGCTATGAGAATGAACAATCTAGATTGGGGTGACAGATAGAAAATTATAATTCGAGGTCAGATCACACGCTTTAAGCGTTTCGACCCCAACGCCTCTAATGCCCTTGGGAGCTAGCATTTTCTTTTAGAATACACTGATATCTAAGTAATGCTGATGCTATACATGTGTCGTACTCTGTGAATGTACTGGTGAAGATTATCTTGCCTCAAAATTCACCTGCTCCCGTGCCTGCAAGGGGCAACAGCGTTCATTGATTCTAGAGCTGGACCCAACCATAATCAAGAACTTCGAAAAAAAAAACCAATATGAAAGATATACCAATGAATTTGTTGGAACTTCGAGATCAGGTCCTAGATGGTCAGTATTACAGCTCTCTGGCGGTGAGGCATTGCTTCCTCTCGCAGGACCTTCCCCAGATTTCTGTCTATTTCCCAGCTTGGCTCATTCTCTCGCCGTTTGTGAACCAACACGCCTTGCAGGGATCATCAAGATAGTTGTTGAAGCTCAACCCACCATGATACCCAAGCTTCTGACTGAATTTGGTTCAAAGATCTCGAATTCTACCCAAAGAGTAGCCTTCGAGGAAGTCGACGTCTGTCTTCCTCAACATGTAGGAACAATGACGGCTGACGAGATGATCAATCACCGAAAGGCTGTCAGTATTCTATCGTAAGTAGTCTTTTTAATATGTGCAAAGGGTTGGATCTAGTGGATAAACCATGAGGGGTTCAATATGATATTCAATTCGAACGCCTGTTCGAAGGCCTGAAACACTTGGTCGTCGCCCCGGCCTGCCAGGACGCTTTCAAGTCCTTTAGGCAGGAGGAACGTTACGGAACACTAGTTCAGTTATTCAAGCATTGGCTGATTGGCTGATCGTTCACAATTGTTCTGCCTTCCTTCCAATGAAGACATCCGAAGCAGGCATGCCTGGTAAAGACGTTGAAGGTGGTTTCCCCAAGGAATTTGTATCGCTCAGGCACGGCTTCTATTGACATTGAAGTGGGAGAACATACCATGGTGAAGCTTCTGTACGTCTGTGGCACCAACTTGGAGAAAATAGTGTGGAACGCTGTTGGTGTTTGGAACGATGACTTCGGGAACGTACGTGCTGTTATCTTATCGCCGTTCGCTTCGACGAACCAGTCAATGTTGGACCTTTATCTTTTTTGAAAGATTCTTCGTGGGCTTCCGAGTCTAAGTAGCCTCGTCGTATCGCCAGCCATGGTCCATCCGGCGCTTACCCCGCAGCATTGTCCTCTCCCAAGATTAACCATTGAGCATCTCCCGAACCTTCGGAGTCTTTGTCTCACAAGACTAAGCTCAAATTCTGTAAGTGTTCTTTGAGAATGACAACTGTGGTTCGCTACCAAAACGCTTGCATTTGCATCCGTCTCGCATGTAGACCAAGTGCTTAACCACTTGGCTGAATAACGTCACGGAGTCTTACATCGGGCATCTCTGTATCGAGACTGCTTTTTGGGATGACAGTCTTTGTGAGGCGATACAAAAGTATGCCTCTTTACTTGGTAAACTTGACTTGCAGTCACGAAGCTGATCTGTGGCTCACTTGTTGTGATTAGAGCGGGTCGTGGAATCACCAGCCTATGGGTTCGCTCGGGCGGTACCAAACTCACAGATAAAGGAATTCAAAAGCTTCTTTCAGAGGATAGCTTGATTGATCTCGAGAGGTTTACACTTTCTGAGTCACAAGGTAAGTGGATGATGAACAACTGTTGGTCATCATCACTGAAATTGCTTTTGGGTGCTGGCGTTATTTTTGTAAACTCAGGGAGACTTTCAAAGAGTATTTGGGAGAAGATAGAATACTACCCCGAGGAGCTCAAGCATTTCTGTGTTGAAATTTCAGATTATGGTCACCATCACTCATGGTGCAACTCTCACCTTCACTCAATAACTTCTCTTCCTCTCGAACAACTCCACTCGTTCTCAGTCAGACGCACAACCCACTCGACAGCACTTCTTCCCGCGGGATCTACCGTATTCACTTTCTCTGTACCGCAGGTCAACGAAGAGATTTGCTCCTTCTCACCTTTGCCCCTGGAGATGCTCAAGGACATCACAACGAGAGCAACAAACATCAAAGTCCTGGAAATAAATTGGTGGTCTATTGGTGTTGATGAGCTTGTGTTTCTTTTGAAAAATGTACCTCTTTTGGAAAGCCTACGTATCGCTTTCGATGCTCCGTTTGAAAAGTTGGTGAGTTGGGTTCCATCTCAGTTACTCAGCTCTCGTTTTGCACAAATAAACACCTATTATATGCTATCATTCGAGTAGCTCTCCCTGACTACTTCCTGGTCAGCTATGCCCAAACTATGCACTCTTGACGTGACTATCACACCAGCGCACTGGAGGCCATCTGACGACGGTCCCGCTCACGCTGCCGCCATGTTAGCATCTAGGAAATCATCCACCTCTTCTATTTTTAAAATATCCCCTCCAGATACTGTAGAAGGGTTGTTCAATGCGGGAAAAATCGACGGTGAAGCTTCGCTCCAACCGTTCCTCGACGCTTGCATGAAGGATCCTATCATTCCTACACTTAAGGATCTCAAAAAGTTTGCCAAGAAGTTGCCTTCGCTCACAAGGCTGAGGTATATTCTCTAGCAGCTTCATCTCTGGTGACATCGGATCACGTCCCTGACTGCTTTATGTTTTGTTTTGTCTCTTTCTGGGTGTCTGACACAAAAGTTGGGAAGGTCGAGGTGGATGTGGAATTTGGACGATACTCAGAGAATGCGGAAAGAGCAAATCGAACCTAGAGGTCGATTTCCAGCACATTGTAGACGTTCACCGGCAAACCATTATCGATGCTCTGACACCACCGCCTAATTACGTCTTCAAGGAAGAACAGCCAGCTCCAACTCGCCGCTTGTCAACCAGCGCCGTCTCTGCCACATCAGTTGATACCTACAACACTTTCAGCACTCCTGATCTGATTCGCGACGGCGATTCTCCTATCTCGTACAGAAGCAGACGTATGACCCTGGAATCCAGCTTTGACGAGACTTCTGTTTTCACAGAAGAAGATGAGGAGGTAGACCTCACCCTTACTCCCGGATTGAAACTTCATCTTGGTGTGTCCGAGATGTTACGGGACAAAGAGGATAGTTACTACGGCGATGAAGACTACGGACATGGTGGCAAAGGTGGAATACTCAACTCCGGCTTAGAAACGCCTCAAAATCACGTTCCACCTTTCACTGCGGCTCGCTCTCGTCCTCCACCACAAAAGGCACGCTCTTCAAATGGATCAGTCAATAGCACTACATCTGGCTCGTATCGAGACAAAGCTGCGCCAGCAATGGGAAGGACCAACTCATCTGATAACGAGCAGCCCAATCCTAAGTCAGCTGGTAACAAAAAACAGAATGGTTGCCCATCTTCGACTGCCAGCTTGTCATCCCCTCCGTCTCCAACCAAGAAGATCACATCAAATGGGTGAGCACGACTTTCCTTCGATGTCCTTCGCAGTTGACTCCTTCCCTCTCAATATGGTAAGATCTTTTTCACACATTTTCTAGGTGGCATACTGTTAAACCGAACCAGAAGGAAAAAAAGAAGAATCAGAAGAAGGTATCAGACGCAGGCAAATAAGGACCTCTTCAGAAATCAAGTCTCAGAAAGATGGATCCCAGTTCTACGCAGGCCCAGCCCGGTCTCAAGATAATTCTTCAGTCATGCATTTGTCGTTGAGTCAGTTTGCAGATGACCACTGTGCAAGTGACTGCATTGCAGAGGGATACAGGTGCAGGGAGTCCTCCCGCCCGCCTTCTTGCGAACAAAAACTTCTTGAAGCTTGAAGCCCAGTCAGTGGGTTTTGAAGTCAACCATCATTAGTGCTGACATCTTCCAGCAAGTACGAGTATGTCTTGGTTCGCACCTGTCAAGTATGTCGCGCGAAGCCGGGGAGGCAAGGCGCGAAATAATATCACATAACTAGGGAAAGGGCACATAAACGTAGAGGAGGGTGTTCTAAGTACCTCCTATTGCGCTTCTAATGCCTATAGTTTCTCTCATCTCTCTCATCCTCTCGAGTGGCCTGGCTGCTCAGACGGAAATCTGCACTATGTCCGCGGGACTTCAGCTCCAAGTCTAGGCCGACACAGCGAGCGCTGCCACCACCACCACCACCACCAGTACCTCTAGCCTTGACTCCCACCCCACCCCTCACTTCCATCACTCACAAGTCTCTCGTGCAATTTATTCTGATATGGTTCTTCCAGATTCACTCAAAGCTGGTGTCGTTCTTAAAGTGAGCCCTCCATCATTTCTCTCGTCGACTGACTTTCGTAAACGCGTGGTGGGGCTTTAAGATTTAGATAGATAATCTGACACTCCATCCCATCCTTGGTGACCAGTATTTCAGCATCTGTGGCAGAGGAGAGCCAGTCAGGATCTTGCTCGAGGATAGTGGTATTCCTTACAAGCACATCGTTGTCGATGCCAATGAGGAGACGAAAGCGACCTTTGCTGCTGAGAAGAAAGGTGAGTGGTTAGCACCGTATGGGTGGGCTTGGGCAGGTCCCTGGCGCAAGAGTACCAGATTATGGATTCAAATTTTGAGACACTCTGCTATCCTGTTGTAATCTTCCAGCGACAGAGGAGGGAAGAAAGGTTATTGAGGCTGATGCCCTTCTATTCTCTGCTTCCGCTACCAGACCTGAACATACACCCATTCAATCAGATCCCAACCCTGACACTTGACAACGGAAAGGTACTTGCTCAACAGTGAGTAAACCTTCTCCGTTGACGATTAAATTATCATCGGAAGTGTCAAACCAGATTGCTTGTTGGGGTATCATTAGAGATGCTATCTTGCGCTACGTCTGCAAGCTCCTCGGCCAAGCTGGAAGGGGAAACATGGACGAGGACCTCATTGCGGATCAGTTGGGCTGCGCGAATGAAGACCTCAATAACCAGTATGTCGATGCGATCTATTCGGACGAACCAGAGACACGCCTCAAGAAGTTCTTCGACACCTACGCCCCCAAGGTCTTTGCTCAATACGAAGCCCTCCTGAACAACTGTAGCACTGGGTACTTTGTCTATGCCGAGGTAGGTTCGGTCGCTATAACGTCCAGCTCTTACGTCCGTCGTCTGACAGACTCTACTACCGGTTCCTCCCTCCCCCCCTTCCAAATCCCTTTCAGCCCTGCTTTGGAGAGTACACACTCTTCTACCTCTGCCATGCCATGAAGGTTCTCAAGCCCTCTATGTTTGATGGGTTCCCCGTCATGACCGCTTGGTTTGAGAAGATGGCGTCCAGACCTGGCATCAAGGCTTACCTAGCATCTGGAAGACAACACAAGAACTTCAACTTCTCTCCTATTGGACAGGATGCTCTATTCTGATCAATGAGCTGAAGCTGGTGGCTAGAGGTTCGTGTTGTGAGGGTGGGCAGCTGGGGCGGAGGGAAGGGCTGCGAGGTTGTATCTGCGCACTGTAGAATGTGAAGCTGTCGCACATGATTGTAAAGTATATAATATGATTGGAGGTCTTCCTGTGCACTATTAATCTGTGTGTGTTAGTCTGGAAAAGAAAAGGTTGACTTCTTCTAACGCAGCAACATGACAGGCAGATTCGTGCGTAGTCCATGGCGCCATCACCGGATGTGTGCGAAGTAAGCTTGAAAAGCACACACGTCAGTCCAAATGTAAACAAACTGTCTCCTGTCTTTGTCTTTGTCACTTTCCCTCCTTGAAAACTGCAATGAGCAGCGAGTGGAAAATTCTCGATGTAATTACTAAGCAGGGTCGGCTAAAAGCGATTCTGCCGTTCTGCTGCCAGCTCAACCCTTTTTCTACGGCTGAACGTTTGACCACTAGCTCACAATCGTCCTTCACTCACTCTCATTCACTATGGCCGCTTCTCTCAAAAACGTTTCTCTCCAATACTTTGACATCAGAGGTCAGTCCCTCCTTCGTCTCTTCTCAGCTGGCCACCGCCTTGGTGTGAGAGCAAAGTCGTCGCCTGGGCGAGCGTACATCAGCTCTGTTGACTGGTTGGTAACAAGTCGCTCTTGACTTGATAGCTGACCAAGCCTTTTCTGGCCTCTATAGGAAGAGCTGAGCCTATTCGTCTCCTCTTAAACGACGCTGGCGTCGAGTTCAGTGACAACCTGGTTACGCCTGAAAACAGAGCACAATACGCTGAGAAGAAGTTCGGTGAGTGTCCTACTTGCTTCTTAATCTGTCATTGCTACGCTGCTTGAGCAGTTTACGATGGTTCTAGAATGAAAATGTGGCAGCGCTTTAATGAGCTTTCTAACCTGGGGTTCCTTTTTCTTTGACTCCTTACAGACTATTCCTTGTACCCTTTCAACCAGCTTCCCGTCCTCACTATCGATGGTGAAGTTCTGGCTCAACAGTGAGAATAACATAGTGTCCTTGCTATTGGTGTCGGAAACTGACAACTTATCTGGTGCCAGAGATGCTATCCTGCGTTACGTGTGCAAGGTCATTGGCCAAGCTGGAAGGGGCAACATCAAGGAAGACCTCCGTGCTGATATGTTGGGATGTGCCGTTGAAGATCTCAACAGAGCTTACACCGGAGCCGTTTACAGCCCAAATTCTGTGAGAACCGCGTTGCAACCGTCGCGTTTTTGAAGCTCATGGCTGACATCTCCAACTGTTTGCACTTCAAGCTTGAACTTCTATTAAAGTTCTTGTCCGAAAACGTCCCAAAAAGCTTCAAACAATACGAGTACCTTTTGGAGACTGCTCCAACCAAGTCTGGATACTTTGTTTATTCTGAGGCACGTCGCCTCCCATCTTCCCTGAATTTATTCAACAGCAGACGAGCTGACTTGAGCGCTCTTCTTCTATAGCCATGCTTCGTTGAATACACTCTTTACTACTTGTGCACTGCTTTCTTGGCTCTCAAGCCAACTCTGTTAGAGGACTACAAGGTGTTGGCTCCGTGGTTTGAGAAGATGTCTTCCAGACCTGGAATCAAAGTCTACATGGCTTCTGGAAAGCTTCTCGAAAACTTCAATGGAACTCCAGCTGGAAACAAAGTTATTTGCTAGATGTCGTAGATGGCGGTTGAGTAGATGGCAATTTGCGCTTTACTTGATATTATACTGAGCTTGACGGAACTCGAAATTATGAAGTCAGAATGAGTATACAATGACACAGTGAGACGTTGAGTGTCAGTAGTTCCAGCAGCTCTAGAAAAGCATTCTTGATGAAGTATTGTGGGAGGGGCACACCTTCAGTCGATTTCTTTTAGGCGTCGTCAAGAAACAACAAAGCAGATCTACATAATTATAGCGCCCAAAGTTCTAACAGCTGTCTTCTTCTCTCATTTGAACCACACCTCAGCTGTCCTGCTGCGCGACTATCCTCCTAACCTTCACCTACCAGTCCAACCTCATTTCCTCAACTTCGTCGTTCCAGCCCCATGCTGCTCCAGACTGTCTAATCGGAGCTTAAATATACTCAGCATAGCGATGGATACAGCGTCAGCCAACGATGCAACAGCTGCATCTTCAGCCCCGCTGGGCCTTGCCCAACTTCCCTTCCTCATCCTACCGCTGGGCAAGGTCAGGAAACAGACACTTGCCAAGTGGCTACCCATAATAGAAGCCAATGACACTATCTCCCAGAATGATATACCTCTCTCGTCGTCAGCAGCCGGTGGGAGGGGTAGGTTCTTGCCAAATATCATGGGAGGGTCCAGCGGTTCAGGACCTGGTAACACGAGTGACCTCAGGCTCAGGTATATCAAGAGATGGTCTACAGAGCTGGCTTACTCTCTCGAGCAGTTCAGTCTCTTTCGGACCTCTCTGTTCCCCATGGCTGTCATCTGCTTGGTGGATCTCGATCCTTCGTGTACGCCTTCAATACCGGCAGCTCATGAACTCTTTCAAGCCAGAATGGAAGTACTCTTCCCTTCTGGCTCAGCTCCATTTCCACCGTGTATGAAGTGCTGGGCTGTAGAGGGCATGGCTCAGACTCAGGTTCAGATTTCAGCCCATGAGGAGGCTCTGGACATGTCGACTGGGTCGCTCGCTGGGGGAGATGTGACAGACGTTATTGTGATACCAGATATGAAGGACCCTTCCTTCTTCTTAAAGTCTCTGCTAGCTGATATCTGTGGTCAGGTGCTGGGAGAACTTTCAAATATCGTGAGCCTCATCCTTCGGCTCTTTCTTCTTCGCTTTCTTCCTTGTGTTGACCTGACGCTTTGTACCGTCAATAGGCAAACGCGATTGAATCGCCACCTGGAATGTCCTTCATGCAGTCCTCAACTTTCCCACCACTTTCCATCCTCCCCCGGTCCCAGCATCAGCCTTTTCAGATGCTTTCTCCCAGCCCCTCACCCATCACCAATGCTCTTGGAGTCATAGCAGCACCAGCAGCAGGTATACAATCACCAAGCGATTCAATATCAAACGGTACTACCCCTAGCAGAGCATCAACAATGCCCATCTCCATGCCGGGCGATTCATCATCCATCGGTAACGGCTTCCCACCTGCTCTCAGTCGAACTGCCACTAGCTCTAGCATTATGTCACTTGGTTCGCTCTCAGGTCCAGGGACTCCAAATCCAAACAGATCCATGGCAACTAGTCCTTCCCTTCGATCACTCTCTTCCTCAAACGACTCGCCAAAGACCAGTCTCGGTGGCCCGGGCAGGAAACGTAACGTTACAACAGGCCAACAAAGTGGTAGTCCCTCTACTCTATCACTTGCGTCTCCTACTCAGGGAGTAGCCGGGAGTATAGCTGGGCTCAAACCGCCGCGGTTGTTGAAGATTTTGGCAGACTTCTACTTGCTTAGCGGGAAATTGGCTGAAGCCGCGGCAATGTGAGCGTCATCCACATTTTACTTTCTACTTCTGCGAATGGTTCCTTGACAGCTTCGGTTTTCATAGCTATGCCGATGCTTTGGCAGTATTCATTAAATCATCGCTGGCAACTGATACACTTTGGCACGCGTCAGCATTAGAAGGCTACGCGACAGCACTGCTGCTTCAGTCGCTCTCATCCAACCCACCCCCTTCCTTGACCACACAACCATTCCACATTGTATCATCTCATCTCCTTACCTCCATTTCGCTGTACTCGAAATCATCTCCTCAGGCCTCCCGGCAGGAGACAGATGCGTTGCCTCTTCTTTACAACTGGTGTACCCTTCGCCACGCCAGAATGATGGGCCTCATTTGGTCAGGGGGAGGATGGAATCCGAGAACCTTTCAACTCCTCACCTCGTCTTCAATCCCAGAATACCCGCCACCGACAATAAAGACAAACTTCGCGCTCTCCGCTTCATCCGGACTATCCAGAGCTCAAATATCAGGTTTCGCCAACATGGCCCACGGACCATGGCTCTTTCTCTTGCCACCACATGAGAAACTCGCAACTCTTCGCATCATCTGTGGTATACACTCTTCTCTCGACCTACGGCGGAAGGAAGCTGCTTTAATCCGTACCATCGTCAATGTCATTCTCGACATGATTGTGACTTCCCGAACGAGCTCTGAATCCGATGCTTCGACTAGCCGGCATTCTTATCAGTCTGGTGGAGCTGTAACGATGAGATTGGACGAAAGTGGGGACGGAAATCAGGGGCTGTTGGACTTACTCAAAGCCGCAATGGAAGTGCTTGGAGTCGAGGTGCACGACGTTGAGGAGGAGCTGATGAGCGTTGAAATCAACGGCGAAGCGAAAGAAGGCTCTTCCCATCAGTTTGGGTGGCCAATATTACAGGTAGAAATTCTTCGTGAAGCAGTTAAGATTGCTGAAGCTCTACCAGGTAAGCTCAAATCGCATTTCGTCGTTCGTTGGTCAAGAGTTGACCACCAATTGTTTTATCCCTGCAGACCAAAATTCGATCATTCTCTTCTCTCAGATTCTCCTCTCAAACTACCACGCATATCTATCTCCAACCGAGCAAGCTAGGCTAGCGTCCCTCATTGCCTCTTCGATTGCGGTCGCCAGGCGGAGAGGGTTACCTTCACAGGTTGGGTACTGGGCTGGTAGGACGGTCATGAGCATGGAGATAGTTCCACTGCCCCAGAGTCGGCTGACGATCGAGCATGGCGTACAGGAGTTAGCTATGGTCCCGGACGGGAAGATGCACGGCATCAGAGATCCATTCTTGTACAATCCTCGACTGAAATCTACCAACAGCCTCAAAGTGGGTACTCGTTTGCCTTTGTGAGAAATCGCATCATCTAAAAGTCGTGTTATTTTTCATCAGAACGTGGTCGTCCAAAACGAGACGGTCGAACTCCTAGTGACTCTTCAAAATCCATTCTCATTCGATCTCGATCTTCAACATATCCGACCAAGGTGAGTTTCTGGTACAGTACCAATGCCATGTCAAACTGACGTGATATCTCCTCGTACGTCAATGGCAACAAAGTACCGTTGGTGTCGATTTCCATCCTCATCCCTGTGCTGTTGTACTACCGCCTCACTCGTTCCAGACGATCCGACTCTCAGGTTTCTGTACCTCTCCCGGCTCTCTCACGATTTTAGGATGCGTTATCAGACTTCCGGATGGTGCAGAGTGTGAGTTCGTGCTCCCGATCCAGGATGCACTCGAAGTGAAAAGGCGAAGCAAACGTGACAGCATCAAGGTGGAGCTTGAACGAAATCAGAGGCTATCTGGCTTAGTAAAAGACGTGTGGAAACTTCGAAAACGCTCTTCGGTCCCGCTTGATGGTGGAGAAGCTCAAAAGCCTGTTCCAGAAAAGCATTCTGCGAACTACATGATTTGCGAGGTAGTTCCAGCGCAGCCACTGTTAAGAATCCGATCTACCTCTTTGACTCATGCAGCGGTTATGCTGTACAATGGTGAAACGTGAGTACCTTCCTGATGTCTGGAGGATTGTCACTGGGCTGGGGGGTTGACGTTTGCTCCTACTTCAAAGCTCTATCATACGGCTGACGGTTGAGAACATTGGTTCTCTACCTGTGGACTTCCTGAAGTTGTCATTTCAGGACTCCATCACAACCTCTCTCCAGGCTATCTTGGCGGAAGGAAACCTTTCTGCGGGTGAAGCGTATGAGATCGAGAACGATGTGGAAATGAGGCCAATCTTCCAGTGGGATAATCCTGAAGGTACACAATCAGTGATAGTTCCAGGTGCAAAGAAGGTACTCAACATCAAGTGCCTCGGAAAGGTCGGTTGGTAAGTAAACTTCGGCCTTCTTTGGGATTCCTTGGGAAAAAGACTGACACAAATGAACAACTCACCTGTGTATTTAAATTACTAGTACAAGCGGAACAATTCAAATCAGCTACGCTTGTCTGGATCGAGAGGGATTAAAGGAGCGATCAGGGACATTCCACACGCGACAGATATCCTACCCAATCTTGGTCACAGTGTATCACACTCTGGAGTGTAGTTCCATGGATCTTTTAAGACTAGGACAAGATGCAGCTCTTCAAACGTCAGAAACAACAGCCTCTTCGCCTACAGAAGTACTTTTTCAGAAAAGTGCACTAGAAGGCACTGAGGAAGACTGCTTATTCGCTATCGATGTCAGGAACGTGTATGGACAACCATTTGAGGTAAATTTCCAAAGGAAATCAGCAACGGATGGTAAGTTGTGAATTTCTCCGGCGATGAAGAATTTTGTGTTGATTTTCGTCATCTTACCACAGGTGAACCACCTTTAACAGCAACAAGAATCGTTACACCAGGCGGGACGGAAAGGTGCGTTGGCCAAAACTTGAAATTTTTATCTAATTATCAAATCCATTTACACTCTTTCTTTATTCGATTCAGGTTTGCTCTCCCCGTCAAGCGCCTCCTATTAGACCACAACACGGTCTCCCAACACATTCCTTCGCTTACGGAGCGGCAGTTCGTTGTTGCGAAGTCAGTTATATCACCAGAAGAGGAGAAGATCACAAAACAACTGTTCTGGTACAGAGAAGAACTCTTGAGATTAGTGAGTGCTGTATGGAAGGAACCGGGGTCAGGTCGGATTGGAGAAATCAGCCTGAGAAACCAGCGGCTTTCTCAGCCAATGCTGGAAGTTCTCAAAGCAGACGAGATCAAAGTTTCACTTTCGGCTGTATACGCTGGTAAAGATGTCGTTAGTGATTCTGTCGAAGTTAACGACTTCATTACCATCGTTGCAAACGTTCAGAACCGACTCTGTAGGTTTTCTTGTGGAGACTCTCTTCTGCAAAGTCTTCCAATCTAATTGTTGTACTTCTCATCCGATGTTCAACGTAGCACGCCCTTTCCATGCTCGAGTACGAGTAGAACCTCTCCCATTGGTACCATCAATCACCTCCTGGGCAACTTCAATCAACGATCAGCCATTCACCAACCACCAAATTTACCAGCTTCAAGCCCCACCCTCCTCCATCCAAGACACATCCTCCACAAGATTTCTCGTCTACGACGGTGCTCTCTCCACAACCTTACCAGTACTTCAACCTGGAAATGATGCTCAGTTCACTATTCCAATTGCGTTCCTTGCCAAGGGTGTTTTTGAATTCAGAGCTGCAGTGGAAGAGATCGAGTTTACACATAGAAAGAAGAAGAAGGAACTGGAGGAACTTTCGAAGCAGTCCAAAAAGAAGCAAACTGCTGCTGTTGTCTTCGCTTCTCCACCAACCGATGTTTATTTCTCCTCTGCGCTGCATGTTCGTGTGGAATAGACTAACTTAATCGTTCAATATCTTTGTGGCTCCATCTGCTAGACGTATTACGGATGAACGCCTTGCTTTTGCTGCGAACGATGATTACGATTTGCGGAAGAACGATGGCCATAAGAGAAGCGCAACGGGGGAAGCCTCGTCAACTGACATGGCGCTCTTGACTCTTAACTTTTTACAGTGCTTGATTCTCGAAGCCTTCAAGTTTGTTGGCAATATAACGTTGCCCGCAGCGTTTTAGTGGGTCCGACGTGGGCCCAAGCATCCAGCGAAACCGACCCCCTTTGATACCACCAAAGTCAAATGCTATTCATCATCTGAAGCAATTTCTAGTAGCCCAAGCAAACGAAGTAAAAGGTGAATAAGTGAGACCTTGCTGTTTGAAACTGTCTTACACCGCTCTGCTTTGCACACAAGGACAAGAGCTCGGATTGCCTTATCATGTTCAAGAAAAAAAAGAACTCACTCATGAAAAATTATGATCCTGATGCTGGAGTCAATCTGAGGGCAATGAGGGAGCAGAATGAGAGGGAAAAGCTTGATAAGAAGAGTAGGAGAGGGTCAATTTGGGGACGAAGGAGACACTCTGTGACCGACGAAATCACGGAGACTGTGGAAGAACGACACTCAATGGAATCAGTACCTCATTCTCCCACACCATCTGTGAATTCCAGACGCTCTCGGTTCACGTCACGCTCTCCCAATTCCGACTTGAGCCTTGCGTCGACCCCTGTCGGATCTCGTCCTCCTAGTCCATCTGGTTCTCTCAAAAGCGATACACGTTCAGTGTTTTCGTTTCGTCCCAGGAGAAGATCTGCAGATTCGGCACTGTCCAATGAAAGTGATGAGGTTTTCTCTTCGCGTCCGCCATCACTAAACCCAATATCCAGCGAAAGTGACGCTATCTCATACCATCTCTCCATACCCACCGACTTCTCTCCTACAACTTCCGGCTTTTCCTCTAGGCCTGTATCTCCAGCACAGTCGACAGCTGGAACTGTCAGCGTACCTTCATCTTCAAGGCCACCAACCCCCGTCAGTAAAACCACGACAAACGAGGTGCAATCTATCCGATCGCAGAAGCCCTCTTCATTCTCCTCTGGAGCCGTGTCCCGTCCTGATACACCAGCTGGAAGCGATGCTCTCAGCAGGAGACCTCCGGCATCCGTCAAGCCTTTCAGTCAAGCGGTTAGCAGGCCATCCAGTCCAGCGCCTTCCTTTATCGCAAGTCCAGTATCACCTGGATCCGAAACAGCTAGTCTGAATAGTTTCAACTCTTTTAAGTCGCCAGTCAGCGATGAAGAGTCAACAGCTTCCAACCCCAATACAAAGTCAACAAGCAGCCAACCGCCTGCAACAGCTGGTCTACAAACACCCCCTGCCACTCCAGTAAAGGCCATCATAGCCTCAGCATCTACAAAAGACGAGATTCAATCGAAAGAAGGTACTATATCTAAACCAATAGTTTCATCTTCAACTTCACTGCCTTCGCTGTCACCGTCGCTAACTTCTGCAGCGAATCAACCACCCACTCCTCCAGCAACCCCCAAAGGGATCCTCAAACCTGGTACTCCCACATCCAGTGGAGATAAAACACCATATAACAATAACGCTCCAATAACATCAAAGCCTAAATCTTCACTAACAACAACTTCCAACTCGACGAATGATCCAGAACCGCTTCTACCACGCAGGTTCTTGGTACCTATCAAATACGATCTTGGTAAGCTCAAATATGATTTCTGTAATGCTGCCTTCATCAACACCAACATACTTGCTGACCCAGTGACATTGGTGCTCGTGTGGTGTCGTGTTGCTACACCATCGCAATCATCAGCTCCTCTTCCGCCCAAAAATCGATGGCCGCTGCTTCCACCTTATGAAGAGTTCAAAAAGACTGGGAAAGCTGATTGGAATAGAAGTCTGGGATGGTGGCTGCAACGGTGAAGGTAAATTCACATAGATAGTTCAGAGAGTAGAAAGTTTGCCCTCGACATGTGCCGTTCTGCTGCCCGTGTTTACGCAATTTATTTACTCAGTTTGATCGCTTTGCTCTTGCGCTTCCTCTAGATCCAATATCTTATGCATAAAAAGGGGTGTATCCTTCGTGAGTTTTCGACAACGGCTACTGACTGGCCAGCTGCTGGCAAATACACACGCGCAACAGCGAAAATCTCTAGGAGTTTCTTTGGGCTTAGACGCTCCCACGATGCCTTCCCATCTTCGGACGAGTGTGGAAGGGTAAAGCAATCACGATCTTAATAGGAACAAGCGCGATGGTCGGAAGGTCAGATGTAGAGTTCTAAATAAAGCCTTACAGTAAACAATTGTCCCTCTGCCCACCGCTCTGTAGCATCCTTCCGATTACCCAACAGCTTCACTGGTGCGGCCCTGAGCGTGATAAAAATACTGTCCAACTTTATATTTACACACATTGCTTTCAGTTTGGTCTCAGAAACTGAAGTCGTATCAACGCACGCGCGATTTTGCGCCTGTGTGGACAAACCAGCTGCGTTTCTTTCGTTAACTGGCTGCCGTACTTCCTCTTCCAGAATCAAGAGAAATCACGCTCCTCTTCGCACTTTGCATCTGCCCGCCATCACAAATAAAAGCTTACGGTCTCGAATTTCGGGGGAAACACGTCCCCAACGCGCGAAAAAGAGGCTTGCCCGAATCCCAGACGCTGACAACCCAAAAAGGCAATTTATCGGCGTTCGCAGGGTGGGCAAAAATCCTAGGCGCCTGCTGCTATTGAGTTTTTCGTTTGCCCCCTTCTATCCAACAACACTCACCCTACTTTCCTTTGGCCGTCGCGCCTTCATCACAGTTATCGAGAGAGCAGGATCTCCCTTCCTCTTTCTTGATCCCACCACCCTCTATAGGACAACACAACACTCATTTCGCTGACACGAAGGCTGCTGCACCTCTTCCCCCCTTCGCGCCCTCTTGGGCCGCCTCGAAAACTTCCTCTTTAATTCTCCTCCCATCGCCATGCTCGCCCTCCTCCCACACGCTGCCCTCCTACTGGTCCTTTCACCGCTAGCTCATGGACTGCAATACGTCGCGAACCTAACGGATTACAATCTGAACTCTAACCAGAACGCTGGGACCAACGTGCTGGAGTACACTGCGATCAGAGGTGCAGGTCGAAGCACTACGTACACAGCGAGTCCGACAAATTGGAGATCACTTCCGTTCTATAATTTGCTGCTGGACAAGTGGGCTGTGAGTCTTCGTTTCTTTGTACCTTGTTTTACGCGTGTTCGGCTATGTGGGTAGTCACCGCGGGCGGGAAGAGGGGGTTGATGTTTCTGAGCGGGCGATAATTAGAGGGGTCCGACCTTTTGGTCGACACTTCCTCAACGCTGAAGTTGGTGGTCTCACTGTTGTCCCATCCAATGTGGATCATCGACGCGTTTTCACTTTTTTTATCGCCTCCTACCCCCGTACACAGCTGATTTCAAATTTGTTTTCCTTTCTTCGTTCTCCTTGCTCTCAGGATGGAGACCCAAGCAACAACGACTACTTCAAGACTAGGTTTGAACATGATCCGACCGAGACGAATTATCGTTTCGGCGGTGATGCCAAGGGCCTGCGGTCGAGACTGGACTACATCCAGGGGATGGGCGCGAAAGCGATCTTCATCGCTGGAACCATCTTTGTAAGTCGTCCTGTCTTTCTTATTGCCATCTACATTTTTGTGCTTAACCCATTTTGTCACCGTTGTCCAGCTGAATATGCCGTGGCAGGCAGACTCCTACTCGCCGCTTGACTTTTCAGTCGTCGACCCTCACTGGGGAACCATAGACGACTGGCGAGACCTGATAGATGATATACATAGTCGTGGCATGTACTTGATGCTGGATTTCACTGTCGGCACGATGGCAGACTTCATTGGTTTCAAAGGGTATTTGTTTTCCTGGTTTTTTTTTAGGTGGCGTTGTCCGTTTCTTACGAACTACCTTTTTGCCCCGCGCCCCACAGCCATTTGAACTCTTCTACACCTTTTTCTCTCAGCGAGTATGACGTGGAATGGAAATATCCAAGCTACGCTCCCTGGGGTATCAACACGTATCAAGACTTCAATGTAAGTTCATTCAGTGGGAGACGGGCTTGCAGGTCGAAGCTGTTGCTTACATCTGATGCATTGTTTTCTATTAGTATACAAACGCTATCAACGACTCTTGTACTCTTCCAACACTCTGGGTTGATGATGGCACAGTTGTAGACGTGCAACAAAACAGCTGTTACGCTTCCGAATTTGACCAGTATGGTGACATGGAAGCTTTTGGTGTACAGTAAGTTGTGTTTCTTGTTATCCTCCTTCTTCCATACCCCTATACGAGTAGTGGACTGAAAAGATCCAAGGACTGACATCGCTGGAAACCAAACCTCGTTCAGTCCCGATTGGCAACGACAGTTAGCTAAGTTTGCCTCAGTTCAAGATCGACTGAGAGAATGGAATCCCAACGTTATGGCCAAGATTCAAACTTTTGCCTGTCTCGCCATCACCGCCCTCGATTTCGATGGTATTCGAATCGATAAGTCCACCCAACTGACCGTAGACGGTCTGGCTGCTTGGACCTCCCATACTCGGCAGTGTGCCGCTGCTCTGGGTAAGACCAACTTCTTCATCACTGGAGAAGTTACAGGTGGAAACACATTTGGTAGTCTTTATCTGTTAGTCGTTCGCTTCTCGAGTTGATGTCCAATCACCAGGTACTAATATCGCCGTTTCTTCCTCAGCGGTCGAGGTCGAACTCCAACTCAACTTCCTGAAAGCTACGACATTGCTACCAACCTTACCGCGTCACAGTCCGAGTACTTCATGCGCAGTGAAGGAAACAACGGTCTGGATGCTGTTGCTTTCCATTACTCGATCTACCGAAGTTTGACCCGATTCTTGGGAATGGACGGAAACCTCAACGTCGCCTACGATGTAGATGTCAATTTTGTCACTGCCTATAACCAAATGGTCATCGACAACGACTTCCTCAACGCTGCTACCGGCGCTTTTGATCCAAGACACATGTTGTAAGTGTGCTTTGCTTCAAGGCTGTTCCGCGACCACGTGTTAATTTCATTTCACTCACAGTGGTGTTGGCAACTTTGATCTGTTCCGTTGGGGTGCTCTGGAGTACGGTCCACAACGTCTCATGCTTGGGACGTTCATCACGTCGCTCCTCATGCCTGGTATCCCTCTGCTGTTCTACGGTGACGAACAAGGACTATATCTGTTCGACTCGGCTGCTTCCAACTATCTCTACGGTCGTCAACCTATGTCTTCCAATACTGCATGGCAGCGGCACGGATGCTACCGTCTTGGGTCAGAG
Organism: Krasilnikovozyma curviuscula; assembly: GCA_014825775.1. Taxonomy (NCBI): domain Eukaryota; kingdom Fungi; phylum Basidiomycota; class Tremellomycetes; order Cystofilobasidiales; family Mrakiaceae; genus Krasilnikovozyma; species Krasilnikovozyma curviuscula. The sequence goes on along the minus strand of MVAQ01000237.1, from coordinate 8,559 downwards.
CAATACTTCAACATGCCGCTTGAAAGGGCTCTTGTGGGCTGTGAGGACGACTGGAATTCACGAGATCATCTCGACCCTACGGCCGCTGGTCGCAGAACTATCTCTCACTTCCACTACCTCCGTTCTCAGTTCACTCTCCTTCAAGATGGCTTCTCATTATCGGCAATCGGTAACTGGACTCATCTCATCCAACTCCCAGGTTCCAACGGCACCGCCACTGAGCTTGGGTTGTGGTCTTCGCAGCGTTCTGCCGATCAGTACCAGACGAACTACACAACCGCTCCAACTCCCATCTGGCTCTTGTATACCAATGAGAATCAAACTCAATCATACACTGAGTCGTGCACCAGTGCCAATGCCATGTTGTCGCCGTTCGCCGCCGGAACCACTGTTCAGAATCTTATTTACCCAGTAAGCAACCTCTTCCTACTTTGTTGAACTGAACAGCCTAATAACACTTTCTGTTGTAGTACGACACTATGGTTCTGCAAGCTTCCAACACAGCTCTCAACACAACCACGGAGAAGGGCTGCGCGCCAAACATGACCATGTCAGCTCTCAGTTTCCGAGCATACGTTCCTCAGTCGTATTGGGTTCCTCCTAAACCCATGATGACTCTCTTCAACCTCGGACACGATGCTCGAATCTTAGCGGAAGCTGGCTCAGCTAATGCTACCTCTCTCGACATCCGTTTCGAGTACAACACTCCTATGGACTGCACGTCTGTCACAACTAGCATCAACTTCACCATGTCTGCCTCTAGCACCAGTACTCCATCGATCGGTACTCCCGTTTGCAGTAACTATGACGGTCCAACTGACAGTTTGTCACCAGGTGAAGAACCGTCAGCTTGGTACTGGTCTGCTACTCTCACCAACGTTCCAGACGGTGTGTTTCAGATCAATGTCAACAATCCAACCTCTCAGTCTACTAGTAGAGGCTCTACCAATACCATCGATCATCTTCTTGTTCGAAAAGGTTCAGCTAAGAATACTATGGTATTCCCACAAAACGACTACGTCAACTCCATCTTCACCACTACCTCGACTGGCTATCTTGTTAATCACACTGCTTTTGGCGCTGATAAAATCCGTTACTCTTGGAACTACGGCCAGAACTGGACGGACTGGTACGCGTGGGAAACGGCCACTGTCATCCCAAAATCTGACTTCCCAACGCAGGTCTGGGCTGGACAGCACATCATGTTGGAGTATTGGTCTGCTCTTACAACCTCCGTCGTTCGAGTGCATGCAGATGCCAATTACGATGGCGGTGAGCGCCGTAACCCTCAACTGATGGCTCGAGGTGCTTTCAATAACTGGGGTTACGATGCTGGAGTGACTGCGAAACTCACGTCCAAGACACCAGGTGGCCAAGAATGGTCTCTCAAAGTCTCTGCCTCATGGCCAGCTTCCATCCAGCTTAACACGATTACCTACGATGATTACTTCTATGGTGATGTTGACGGAGATGGTGTCATCGATCGTCTTCCACCGTCGACCACCTCTCCTAACTACCTCAATATGTCAGCTCCTCCATGGCCTTATCTCGCTTGGGAGCTTCTCGTCAACGATCAGACTGGTGTTTGGACACTGAAACCAATAGGAGAAGCCGCCGTCTCTGCCATCATCTTCGCTCTTCTTCTGCTCATTCCTCCGTTGACTGCCATCCTCGCTTGTTTAATCTTCAAATGGAAATTCTACGGCATCAGGAAGAACGAGTGGGGTATGAAGCCTGAGAAAACATCCAAGTCTTACTTCCCAATCATCGATGCTCTCAAGAAGGGTGGTAATACCAGTGAGAAGTCCGGAGCCATCGCTGAAATTGTTCCTACCAAAAGCGGGGCTATCATTGGCTGGCCTGAAGACCCTCACAAGCCTCGCCGAAAGGTCCTCATCGCTACTCTGGAGTACGAGATCTTGGATTGGAAATTGAAGGTCAAGATTGGTGGTCTCGGTGTCATGTCAACTCTGATGGGTAAAGCGATGACGGATGTCGACCTCATTTGGGTGATCCCTAAGGTTAAGGATTTAGACTATCCAGCCGGAGACTACGCTGATCCTATCGAAGTCACTATTTTCGGTGAGGCGTATCTCATCGAGTTAGTTCTTCATTTTTTCTTTCCCCTTCCGCTTTTAGCTCGCGGCTGACTCTACCGTTCTATCGCTGTTGCCAGAGTTGAAACTCACATATTGGACAACATCACCTACGTCATCCTGGATAGTCCCGTCTTCCGTGCCCAGACGAAGTCAGATCCTTACCCTCCGCGTATGGACGACTTGTCTTCAGCTATCTTCTACTCCGCATGGAATCAAGCTATCGCTGAATCTCTTCGTCGCCATCCAGTTATTGACATTGTGAGATTATTTTCGTTTGTTGAATTTGACTTCGCCCTGACATTGTCTTTATATTTTCAGTACCACGTCAATGATTACCACGGAGCTCTCGCACCTTTGTACCTTTTGCCAAAGATTGTTCCAGTCTGTTTATCTTTGCACAATGCTGAGTTCCAGGGTCTTTGGCCGTTGAGAACCAAAGACGAAATGAAGGAAGTCTGCGCTGCATTCAATATCTCTAAGGAAGTTTGCACCAAAGTAAGTCGCTCTTCAGCACCGCAATGTATGTGATTGTCTGACAGAGATTTCTATTTACAGTACGTCCAATTTGGTAACACTTTCAATTTGCTGCACGCCGCTGCCAGTTTCATCTCTCACCATCAGAACTCGGTCGGTGTTGCCGGTGTCTCTGATAAGTACGGAAAGCGTTCATGGGCGAGATATCCAGCGTTGTGGACCTTGCGTACAATTGACTCTTTGCCAAATGTGAGTAACCTCGATGACTTGTAATTTTCCATGCTCCATCTGAAACTGTTATCGCCAAATAGCCTGATCCTTCGGATATTGCTGCTCTGGATGAGCAACCTATCTCTATCGACAAAATTGTCATCGATGTTGAGGCTGAAAAGGTAAGAGATCTTTTCAGTCAGTACTTAAGTGTGAGAAGATACTCACGAGGTAGAGTTTTTTACAGGCCCGTCCCGAAAACAAGCGTCAAACTCAGGAATGGGCTGGCATTAAGCAGGACCCTAATGCTGATCTCTTCGTCTTTGTTGGACGGTGGTCAAAGCAAAAGGGTGTGGATCTGATTGCGGATGTCATGCCATCGCTCTTGGCCAAGAAACCAAGAATCCAACTTGTCTGTGTCGGACCAGTCATCGACTTGTACGGTCGCTTCGCTGCAGAGAAGTTGGCCAGGCTTATGGAGATGTACCCCGACCGTGTCTTTTCCAAGCCAGAGTTCACCGCTCTTCCACCGTTCATCTTCAGCGGAGCCGACTTTGCTCTCATTCCCTCTCGTGACGAGCCTTTCGGTCTTGTCGCCGTTGAATTTGGTAGAAAGGGTGCTCTCGGTGTTGGTTCTCGCTTGGGTGGCTTAGGTTTGATGCCTGGTTGGGTGAGTAATTTATATTTCTTGTGCATCATCAATGACACGCGAAGCCTAACTGGTTTCTTCTTGCTATAGTGGTTCCCTGTCGAGTCCGATTCAACAGTCCACATGTTATCTCAGCTCACCAAGACCATCAAGCTTGCATTGAAGTCAACCGAGAAAGAACGAGCCATCCTCCGCGCCAGATCTGGTGTCCAACGTTTCCCTGTCGTCGAATGGCGTCAGCGAACGGAAGATTTCCATCGGCGATCGATCAAAGCTTCCAGAGATCATGCTGGTACAATGGCTTGGAGCGCTGTCGATTCTGACGGTCCTTACAACGTTCCATCTGGATATTTTGCTGGAGGTCACTCTGAGTCTTTGGACGAAAGTCACCTCTCGTCAGACCACTCCGATTATCAACATGGGCAACCTCCAAACTCTCCTGGCTACCTTGCTCGCCGTGGATCCGTTACCTCGCTGGCTACTAGCGCTGGTGCCTACGACGACAACAACAGCATCTACCCAGGTTATGAAGAGAGCAACCACGATCATGAACCTTCTAGTCCTATGACTGGAGAAATTCAAACATACGACGACTTCTTGGCCAGAGCCAATCGTCAGATTGCTAAGGACTCGAAGGGCATTAGAGATCCATTCGTTGAGTCAGGCGATCGCACTCCAGAGCGTCCATTTACCATTCACTCGAGAGTGTCTAGCGTTGAATCTATCTCTTCGATCATGGATGAGAAGGGTGCTACCTCGCCTTTAAACAAAGCCATCACAGATGTAAGTGCTTCTTCAATTTTCTCATTTGCATCCTTGGGCTGACATTACCGATCTTTCCTTTCAGTTCACCGACGCTAGTGGAGATGTGTCTCAGGACTTCATTCAAAAGTTGCAGCTCCTCTCTGCTGACAATTCCAAGGGTGATCTGTGTATTGAGAAGTTCTTGATCAAGAGCGAGAAGAAGTACTTCGCTCAAGTCAAGAAGGAGAAGATTGAGACTAGTACCGCCAGTTTCAAGAGCTCTTCGAGGGACTCTACATGGGGTACTCCAACTCCATCTCTCCACTATGGTAACTCGAGAGCCAATTCACCAGATGCCTACGCCTATTCCCAACAAGACCGTGACTCGATGGGTCCTCATGACGTGGTTGGTCCTGCAGATAAGCATCTCACTAGACTTCAAATCATGATGCAGCGACAAATCGGAAAATGGCCAATCTACTGTCTCATTTTGGGTGCTGGTCAGATGCTATCCGCCACCTCATACCAGATGACACTTCTCTCCGGGTCCAATTATCAAGAGAGCACAGCGTTGTACATCCTGGGGGGCATCTTCTTAGTTTTCACTTTCATTTGGTACTTCCTCTTCAGGTCCAGACCTTCGATTTTGGTCTTGTCTGTCCCATGGCTCTTCTTCGCCATTGCCTTCTTCCTTATTGGTCTTCCAGCTATAACCCACTTCGGTACGAACACCAACTCATGGATCACCAACGGTGCTTCTTGGGCATACGCTATTGCTTCCGCTGCTGGATTCCTCTTCTTCGGTTGTAACTTCGGTGAAGAAGCTGGCGCTGCGACTGAAGTTTGGGCTTTCAGAGCCTGTATGGTACAAGGCTTGCAGCAACTTTGGGTTACTGCTCTGTGGTATTGGGGCAACAAACTCAGTGGAAACGCTCCTGGAGTCCAACAACCTTGGTGGATCGTCCTCATTGTCTGGCCTTTGGCAGCTGTTAGTTTCGGATTCTTCTTCTGTTTGTACTTTGGTCTCCCAGAGTACTACCAGCAAGTACCCCCGGCTGTTCCCAACTTCTTCCGTACCCTGTTCAGAAGAAAGCTCGTTATCTGGTACGTTCGATTTGGGTTCATTCACTACACGCGCTCTAATCCTTGTTGTACCGTCATCAGGTTTCTGTTTTCCCAAATTTTACAGAACTACTGGCTCTCTGGTCCTTACGGTCGATCATGGTCCTTCCTTTGGGAGAATAACAAAATCCCTGCTTGGGGAACTCTCATCCTGGTCATCATCTTCTTCGTTGGTGTTTGGGGCCTGCTTTTCACTATTTTGACGCAGCTTAGTAAAGCACATTCATGGGTGCTTTGTGTCTTCGCTGTTGGGCTCGGATGCCCACGATGGTGTCAAATGCTCTGGGGGACGAGTTCATTGGCGTTGTACATTCCTTGGGCAGGGGTGAGTGCCATTTTTTTCCCTCGACTTCTCGCCGCGCTTGCATGGGTTCTCCCTCGATTCCCCTGCATCTCTAAGTCGTTTTACTAATTTTATCTTGATCTACTTTAGGTTGCTGGCCCTTACGTTGGTACATCTCTCTGGCTCTGGCTAGGCGTTCTTGACGCGGTCCAAGGTGTCGGTCTCGGAATGATTCTTCTTCAAACTCTATCTAGGCTGCATGTTTGCGCAACTTTGGCTGCAGCTCAGATCATAGGATCCAGTGAGTGCTAGGCAGTCTTGTCTTGCAGTTCGTGATCTTTGTACTGACGTGCGCTTTTCCAGTCGCTACCATGATTGCTAGAAGAACAGCACCTAACGCTGTTGGTCCAGGAAACGTCTTCCCAGATGCTGCTCTCTGGTCTTTCTCTGATGGTGTTGCAGCCTCCCCAGTCAACAACGGAACTTTCTGGGGCGCGCTGTTGTGTCAGATTGTCATCGGTAAGCCTCCTTGTCAAATTCGCAATTCTTGAACCATGCTGACTCCTTTCCTTTTTTTATACTTAGTTTTGGGTTATTTCCTATTCTATCGTAGGGAGACTCTTTCCAGGCCTTAAGTCATCTTCCAGCCATCTTCTTTCTCACAAAATAAAACCTCGGTGCTGCTGGTGCATATCTTGTTTCGACGACGTTGTTCTTCTATTTTCCTATTGTGTTTTTAAAAATAATCAACCCCAATACCCGATCAGCATATACACCCCCTCACTATTTTGCATTGCACGTTCTCATTCATCAATTTGGACACTTTCTCGGCCATATCTTGCTCTCGATGTTCTGATTTTCTTGAGTAATATCTGTCCTCGTCTTACATGACAACCACATTTATATAGATTGTTTAATTTGGTGAAATGGAACATTCAGAAGAAATCCGTGTGAGATCAAATTGCAAGTCGAAACCCGGACGGAGTTCGAATCGTCATCGCTACTCACACTGCCCTCTGACCAAATTCGCACCTTTTCCTCTTCACAACTCTATACGATCGTAATGTCCTGGCAATCTTGTACGTCCTACCACACCGTTCTTTGGAGATATAGGCTGATATATATATTTCATTGAAGACGTCGATGACCATCTGTTGAACCAGGGAGGTAAGCATTCCCAAAGTTGTTACTGCAAGCTTCAAGTCTTTGATTGACATTCTACCCTTTGATCTACTGGTTTACCTCAAGGTATCACCAAGGCCTGCATCATTGGACAGAAGGGGGGTCTTTGGGCTTCATCTGCAGGCTTCTCTGTGAGTGACGTTGCATTGGGCTCCTGTGCCCCTCTCAAGCGAATGGGCGATTCGACGTCCCATGTCGACTTAACCCCTGGAGACTAAAGACTGAAGGCTGACACAGCATTATGCTGTCATTTGCCTCAGCTCAGTAAGGATGAAGAAGCATTCATGGTCAAGTGGGACTTAGAGGCGTTCCAAGCGAGGTGAATCACACATGCCCTGCATCTACCAGTGAGAACGAGAACTGACGAAGTGGTGTCTCTGTGATTATTTTCTTACGATAGTGGTGTCCATGCTGGTGGAGTCAAATACATGACCCTCCAAGCTACGCCAGAGCACATCTACGGCAGAAAGGTGCGTTGCGTTGACTTTCCTTCATTTTCTGGAACGCGAGCTGAATGGCGGCGACGAGTCTGAACATTCTTCTTCTTCTTCTTCATTTTCTCCACTTACTATGACACAGGGACAAACTTCCATCGCACTTGTGAAAACCAAACAGGCCATTTTGATAGCTGAGTTCGAAGGTGGGGGGGGAACTCTGGTCATCGAAAACCTTGGAGACTATCTCAAAAGCGCAAACTACTAAGGGAGAAAGAAGTAGTACACCCAATATTTCATATATATCAAGCATCACCGTTGCTATCCACTAACCGTGACGTACTATCCCGGTTTCAAGCGATATACGGGTTTTTCTTGCATCGACGGCGACACTCTTTAGATGTGTACTGGAAATCTTGCTAACCAAAGAAGAACATCGGCCAACTATCCATGGATTGAATATAAAAACAGACTTTAAGGGAAGAAGAATAAAGCCCGTAAAATGGTGAACAAGCGAAAGCAAACATCGATGTCTGCGACGGTCGTGCCGTGCTGTCTTGAGCTTCTTTAGTGACCGTGGATTTGGATCTCTGCAAGAAAAAGAATAGCAACATAAGTTGTTGATAAAACCGGTGCAAGGGTTAAGATTGATGGTGTACTTACTCTCTTTGGCTTCCTTCTCAGTGAAAAGTTCAGCGTCAACGAGGAATTGACGGATCTTGGTTCTTTGATCACCTTAACAAGATAGAAAAAAAAACGAAGAATCAGTGTTATGAGAATGGAGAAAAAGGGCGACGATCAAGCACACCTTGCAATTGAATGACTTGACCGGCATCTTCATCCTCGACAACGTTCCCGTTGCAAGCGAATTCCTGAAGTTTTCACATGAAAAGATATGATATGAGATTTTTTGAGAGGAAAGAAGACCAAAGTGAAGGAAGGGACTGACCTTCTTGAAAGCCTTCAAGATCTTCTTGGGGTCAAATTCCTTGGGGAGTCCCTGAAGGGTGGTCAAAGTTTTACGACCATTTCGTTGTTGGATACCTAGAAGAAACGTTAAGAGGGTTTAAAGAGATCGGTAAGTCCCAATGCTCCTTGCTCCTTTGTTCTGGGGGGTAAATGTCACGAACGGATGTGTATCTTGTTTCCACCTGGAGCGTCTTTCAAACCGTCGGTGCCAGAGAGAGCATCTTCGAAAGCTTCTGCGTCTGCGAATGGATCTGTGAGGTTCCAACAGGGGAGATAAGGGACGTGGAAGGAAATGCAAGGGCGAAGGGTCGTCAGCTTTTCCCAGTCGAAGAATCTTTCTCCAGGTTGAAAAAAAAAAAAAAAAGGAGAGCTAGAGATACGAACCTCTCGCGT
>MVAQ01000236.1:0-31894 GCA_014825775.1 Krasilnikovozyma curviuscula | reverse complement strand
GGCTATGCCAACAACGGTCATTGACGCAGAGGATCTCAAAGCTGCTCTAGTTCAAGGTCAGCCCAATGTACCGCTTCATGCTCCTGATGGTCTTGGAGTGATGAATGGAAACGGTGGCATCATGGGCAGAAGAACACTCGATGAATGTGTTACCATATACGCCAATGGTCTGGGGGTGCTTGATCTGACCGATGAAGAGCTTGTACTACTGGTTCAAAAGTCCAAAATTCCACCTTACAATCTTGAGAAGGTGCTGAAGGATAACGAAAGGGCTGTCAAGATCCGAAGAGCAGTTATATGTGAGTTGCCGAATAAACGAACCGCTGGGGAGACTCGAACAACTCTGACTTTTCTTTTTCTACAGCTCGAGCTTCAGTAACACAAACTCTTGAATTTTCAGATATCCCTTTCTACGGCTACGATTACTCGAAGGTCATTGGAGCCTGTTGCGAGAATGTCGTCGGCTTCATGCCCTTACCACTCGGAATCGCAGGGCCACTCACCATCGACAACCAGTCTGTCAATATCCCAATGGCAACAACAGAAGGAACTCTCGTAGCTTCGACATCAAGAGGAGCCAAAGCACTGAACGCAGGAGGTGGTGTAGTTACCGTCGTCACTCAAGATGCCATGACTCGAGGCCCAGTAGTTGAGTTCTCCTCTATAAAAGAAGCTGCGAGGGCGAAGAGATGGCTGGATTCTGATGAAGGTCATAAAGTGATGAAGGCTGCTTTTGAATCTACTTCCAACTACGCCAAGCTTCAGTCAATCAAGAGTGGTATGGCTGGGAGGACTTTGTTCATCAGGCTTAGTGCAAGCACAGGTGATGCGATGGGCATGAACATGGCTGGTGGGTCCACCCATTTCTAACTTTTTTTACGTTATTGTTCTGATTCTAAACCAATTGGCGGTTTGTTCCGACAGGTAAAGGAACAGAACGCGCTCTCGAAGTCCTCGGCGAACACTTCAAGGGTATGCAAATCCTTGCCCTTTCAGGAAATTACTGCACGGACAAGAAGCCAGCATCGATCAACTGGATTGAAGGGAGAGGTAAAAGTGTCGTCTCTGAAGCGGTCGTTCCTGGTGCGGTCGTCAAGTCTGTCCTCAAGACGACCGTGGCGGATTTGGTCAATCTCAATCTGAAGAAGAACCTTATTGGTTCGGCAATGGCAGGATCTATTGGAGGATTCAATGCCCATGCCTCTAACATTCTCACCGTGAGTGATATTCCAAGGTTGTACTGACTCTTCTTATGCTGACCCACCGCTGTGCTCACTAAGGCTATCTTCCTTGCAACTGGTCAAGACCCAGCACAGAACGTCGAAAGCTCGATGTGCATGACGCTCATGGAAGCTGTCAATGATGGGAAAGACCTACTAGTTACCTGCAGCATGCCAGCAATCGAAGTCGGCACCGTCGGCGGTGGGACAATCTTAGGCCCTCAGCAGGGAGTTCTTGAAATGCTTGGTATTGCGGGACCGCATAGTACCAGTCCGGGGCATAACGCTCGGCGGTTGGGATCTATTATCTGTGCTTCTGTCATGGCTGGTGAATTATCGTTAATGAGTGCGCTCGCTGCGGGTCACCTCGTAAGTTCCCATCTTACATCGTCTCTCTCTCTCTCTCTCTGTGTGTGTGTACTTCTCTGACCACCACTTTACTTGTTGGATTATCAGATCAAAGCGCATATGCAGCATAACAGATCTCAGACAAACACACCGTCCCTCTCGAAATCGCCCTCCCTCGCGTCTTCACCAACCCAGACGCGGCCGGCAACCCCGGCGGTGAATGGGCTAAGTAAAGCCAACATCACGCCCATCACGACCTTCTCATCTTTCTCGCTGTCGTCCATGGTCTCTGTGGAGCCGCCGTCGTCGTCGGAGGAGGACGAGGCTGGTGAGGAAGGGCAGAGGACGCCGAATGGAGGAAGCACTCCGACGACGTCGTTAGAAGGTTCAGAGAGGCTTACTCCTCCTCCGTCAGGAAAACCAACGAATAAGAGGCTGCTGCTGTAGTGATTTGTGTGTGTATATATATATATGTCTTGATAAAATGTGTATTGGTTGCGTTTGCTTTTTTTATAATTTTTTTTTGCATCCATTGGAACTGGTTGGACCGGATGAGAGGTGCCGGGAAGCTCTTAAGAGTTCCCATCTTTACCCCACCCAAAAACACTAAGAAATCAACAAATAATAATTAAAGGTAAACAACCGACGACGAGGAACAGGGTTTACTCCGCACTACCGCGCCGACGTCCCGGTCCTCACATATCCCAAAAACCAAAAGAAAAACGCCTGAACTCTTTCACCCCACCATTACTGAACCTCTTTCTACCCTTTGTACTCTACCTCTACTCTCCTCCCAGCCTCACCCAACAAAGTGAAAATGTCGTTCACAGCTCCATCGTCTGTCTCTCCAGAGACGAAAAAGTTCATCGTCGCCTTCTGTTCGTGTCGTTCTTCCTCTTCTCCCTGAGCCTGACCGTCCGTCGGTCGGTCAGTCGGTCGCTGTTTTGTCTGGATTTTGTTGACCCGAATGAATGAATGGAATTATGATGTGTTGGAACGAACAGACGCAGCGTCTGACGCAGCCCCCTCGACGACCCCGACGCATGCCACAGACTACTCGTCTCTCTTCGTGGAGGACTCCCCGCTGTGCATCGTGCCGTTCGGTGAGTCTTCTTAATCCATGTACGATCTGAGTCGCTCGATGGCATCACGCTGACAGGATGGATGGCCCATACGACTACTTCTTATTTATCTACTTATCTGTTTATTTATCTATCTATTGGCCTGGTGGCATGATAGGTACCTGCAGATCCACCGAGCAGATTGAGGAGTTCAGACACACGGCTTGGAAAGGTAGGCCAATAATTGATTGCTGACGGTGCCTCCCTTCCTGGCCGTACACCCGCTGACCCTCTCTTCCTCCTTCCCTCTCTCTCCTCTACCTGAAGGTGTCTCCTCTCGACGACACACACTGAAAGGAATCTTCGTCGGCGAGGCTGAGGGCGAGTATATGACGTTTGGTGAGGTGGCCTACTGTATGTACCACCCTTCTGCCTGGTGGCCCTCTTTCTTCAACTAATACTGACGCTCTGATCCGCCCGTGGTCGGTGGCATGGCAACAGGGAAAGAGGACGGCGATGTCCAGGAGGGTCTGCCGTGGGGTGCGAAGATGAACATCGTCAAGGACCCCGCGACGGGTGCTTTGAAGCTCCAGAGATACCAGGTCTTCATGGTGAGTCCTGTCTGTCAGTTCTGGCGCACAGCTCAGCTCTCCTTGCTAATACAATGCAACCATCTGTATCTCTGTATGTCTCTTGGTAGACCGCTGGACAAAAGTAAAGACAGCGCTCTTCCCTCGTCTTGCGCCGACAAGGCAATTCAAGACTCGCGACTCTCTTTCCTCTATAGAACTCAACTCGATTCGATGCATTTTTTGGTCTGTTTGATTGGGTTGCTTCCTCACAGCGCAAGAGAGTTGAAGTCGTCGAACACCTTGCATCACCTCACATCACCTCACAACGACAGCCGTTATTAGAGTGCGCATCGTCATTGCCTCTGGAAAGAAGCATACCCCGTCAGAACTATGCCCCTAACATATTGATACCGATGGTGCTGTCGTGCTCTTGAGGAGAACACACTCGCTCGACGACTGCGGAGATTAGATCGAGCATTCGTTCCATCGCCTGCTCCTTCTTGCTCTTGCTCTCGTTTTCTTGCTTCGAAACATGGTGTGATATTCCGTCACGGAAGCTATACACGCGGAACAAGGGAGTCACAGGGTTCTGAACGCTAAATAACTTTGTTGACACGCACGCCCAGCGAATGAGGAATGATCCCGGGCGCGCAACTGTTATAAATTCAGCCAAAATACCAAGCAAGAAACTCCCTCCCTCACTATCTCACACTACCCAGATTCTCATCCAGTCCATTGGTAATCTTATTCAAAAACAATAAATAAAAGTCCAGTGGCACGCCTCTTCCCTTATCAAACTAAGGGCCGTTCCACGCATACAGTTCCCCTCCCCCTCCCTGCCTTCGAACCGCATCCTCTCAATCGAACTCCGTAAACGATGCTTCTTCCTTTGCTCGCCCTTTCGACAACCCTACCTCTGTCTGTCGTTGCCCACAGTCATTCCCATGCTTCCAACCGAAAGACGGTCTCGTTTGGCTCAGCCCACCCACACGCTTCCTTCAAGGAGCACGCTGTCGACCCATCCATCCAGTTCTTCAAGCTCGCCGACAGCTCTGCTGAAGGAGACAGGGCCAAGCTCGCCCTCTCGACTGCCAAAGCGTATTTGAAGGAGTTTGGAACTGAGGGACTCGACTGGTTCATCAGAGAAGACGTGCGTTTCTCTCCCCCTTCCCCTGGCGCTCTGCGTCGTGCGACCCCAACAAGATAAGGAAACTAACCTTAAAAAATCCCGTTGGTTCAACACCTATTTTCTTTTTCTTCGTATCAATATACATAACAGAGCTACACTGATAAAGCGACCGGTGTGACACATGTCTACGTCAGGCAGGTCGTCAACGCCGTCGAGGTGGTGGATGGTGACATCAACCTCAATATCGACGCATTTGGGCAAATCATCAGTTCTGGTAATAGTGTGAGTACTCTCGCTCACTCTTCTCTTCTGATTCATGTGGATGGTATTCGTCTGTCCTGTTTGGTCTTCTGACCCCGTTGGGTTTCATTTGCTTCCCAGTTCTTTGCCGGTTCTCGCCCACCCCTCTCTGTTGGGCCATCCGAGACCCACTTGAGCCACTGTGCCGAGCTCGTCCACACGCTCAAGGAGACTTCGTCCCACTTAGCTCACTTGCTCAAGTCTGTCTCTCCAACAGCTGCTGCTGAGCACCTGCTCCAGTACGGACACGACCAAGTCACCTTTGGTGCTGGATCGGATAATGACGCCGCCGGACACGACGCCACGTCTGCCCCCGCCGTCCTTGACTTGGAAGAGCTCGACAGGGTCTCCGCTGGCGTCAAGGAGTTAAGACAGACCTTCCAGGGAATGTGTCCCCAAGAAATTAAGGACTCTGTCCTATCGGCCATCCATAAGACGGCTGAGTCCGCGGCGCCAGCTGTGCTGTCGTTCTTGGCCCTCGTCACCCCAGACAACGAACTCTCGCGATCTATCCACGTTTCCCCCTCCTCCATTCTTGACAAGATTTCCTCGACCTTCTCGCACTCTTTCCTACCCTCGTCTGCGATCCCACACGTAACTGAGCACATCGATAACGTCCCCACTCTGCTCTCGCCAGCCAAGGCAACCCAGGGCTACCAGCAGGATGGCGCTGGAAACCTTGTTCCCGTCTGGAGAGTAGAGGTCGAGATGATCGACAATTGGTACGAAGGCACCGTCGAGGTTGGTACCGGCCGCGTTCTCTCAGCGGTTGACTGGGCTCGGGACGCGCCTTCTCCTCGACGAGTCATCACCTCTTCTCCATCAGAGAAAGAAACTCTCAAGCCAATCCCGGTACCAGCGCCAACCGGCGAGGAGATGCCGGTGTATAACATCTGGGCCTTTGGCGTCAACGACCCAGTCTCTGGCAACCGAACACTCGCTTCTTCGCCATACGACACAGTCGCATCCCCAGCAGGCTGGCACTCGATCCCTGTCGCAGAGAACCCACTGCCATCGACCGCGAAGGGCGTGTATGAGGGCAAGCTCGTCACCAACTACACCACCACTGCGGGCAACAATGTGTTTGCCCAAGAGAACTGGGAAGGCCAATCGAACTGGGCGGGTAACTACAGACCAATCGGAGAGTTAGCTAATGGCAGCGTTGTGTATGACTTCGAATATGGTGCGGAAGAGGGCTTGAGACCTAAGGAGTACATTGATTTGGCGGTCCTTCAGTTGTTCTACACTTGCAATATGGTGAGCCGGCCGTTCCTCCTTCTCTTGCTCTTAATCCCGTGCAGTATTGCTGACCGATTCATTGTTGTCTAGTTCCATGACTTGACTTACCGTCTCGGATTCGATGAGCTCTCTGGTAACTTCCAAGAATATAACTTTGAGAAGGGCGGTAAAGGTGTAGGTTCTTCCTCATTTCTCTCTGATTTGTGCTCTTTTTCTCATGCCCTGTTGTAAATGTCATCGTAGGGCGATGCTGTCATTGCTATGGCTCAAGATGGTTCCGGAACCAACAACGCCAAGTGTGTAGTCCCTCTCCTTTTTTTCCTGTATAAGTTACGTGAAATCTGAGATTCCTCCTTTATTCAAAATTTTAAGCTTCATGACCCCACCAGACGGCCAAAAGGGCAGAATGAGAATGTACGTCTGGGACACTGCCACTCCTTACAGAGACGGCGACTTAGAGGCAGGCATCGTCATCCACGAGTTTGCCCATGGACTCTCTACAAGACTTACTGGTGGACCTGCCAACTCTGGATGTCTTGGATGGGGCGAAGCTGGTGGTATGGGTGAGGGATGGGGTGAGTTCTACTTTCTCCTTCAGGTCTTCTTTCTTTCTTCTCTCCCTCTTTCTTGACCGCTTACTTGTTCTATGGGTTTAAAAGGTGATGCCTTGGCTACTCAAATCAGAAAAACCTCCAAGTACTCAGACTTCCCAATGGGGTCTTGGGCTGCCAACAGGGCAACCGGTATCAGAAACTACCCTTACTCTCTGAACGAGACCGTGAACCCATCCACTTACAAGACTTTGGACAAGTCAGGCTATTACGGTGTACATGCTATTGGTGAAGGTGAGTATTCCTGTATCCCTTCGAGGCGATCCCGCCGCCGTCAGCCCGTGATTGACACCACACTACCTATTTTGCTTCTTCGCAAAGTCTGGGCCCAAATGCTCTTCGTTGTCGCTGAGACCCTCATTGAAAAGCACGGTTTCTCCTCAACCTTGTTCCCACCTGTCAATGCGTCGTCCTCCAACGACTACTACCGCAATACCGCCGTCTACGACGCTGCTGGTAACCTCGCCAAGCCATTGGTTCCAAAACACGGAAACACTCTTCTCGTCCAGTTGATGTTAAACGGCATGAAGTTGCAACCATGTAGACCAACGTGAGTTCCGTCGTTTCTATGATACCAGATCTCCAGCTGGGTCTGAGCTCTGACCTTTGACTTGGGCTTTGTTTTCTCAAGTTTCACCACCGCTCGTGATGCTATCCTCCAAGCTGATAAAGTTCTTACCGGTGGTGAAAATGCTTGTGATATCTGGTCAGCTTTCGCCAGTAGAGGTCTCGGAGAGACTGCTGAAGTAAGCTTTGTCTCATGTCGTCCTCATGAGCCAATGATCTATGAGTAACCTGTGCTGATGTAACACTTCCTGCCCTTTTTTTACTTTCACAGTGTGTCAGTACTCCATGGGGAAGTTGCATCGGTGGAAGAACCGAAGACTTTGCCGTTCCAAAGGGCGTCTGCAAGTCCAAGTAAACCTCAACTAGTCGTCACATGTATCTGCTCTTGCAATAACCCAACATCATCGTACTTCCAGCATTAGCAAAATCTCTGGCTTAGAGGCGGTCTATGTAGAGTTCATTAGAGTAGAATTTTTTTCCTAAATTCTTCATCTCCTTTAGTGCTATCTTCGACTCTCTTTGCTCCATCAAATGTTTCTCTTTCTTTATCATTGTTCTCATCGTCTTCTTGCTTCTCAAAGTCATCTGTAATATCTCACGTTTCTTTCTTCAATCATCAACCAACTCAAATCAATTAAACATACATAGCTTTGTACTCCAGAGTTGTAGCCGGCGACAACCATACCTTTTGTGCATTGAACTTTCCCCACGATTTTTGTCTAGATTGTTTGATACCCTTCAAATGATATGGAATATGGAATCTCTTGGGATGATAACGTGCGTTGTAATGACGAGAAGATTGTTACGATGAGAAAGCAATCAAATCGTTGTCAGCGAGAACAGTGCTCATGCAGTGACAGATGCTGTATGTCGAAGTCTTGAGAAACAAAAACGAGTAGAGAGATAATTGTTCTCATCTTGGAGTGTTAGAGAGGCTGTGGATTAGTACTACATCTGCCACAGGGAAAGAGCAATTGTACAAACTCCAGAGCGTCAAAGGATCCTGATATACGATCCAGCTTTCGAAAACTATGGGGACAATCTTGAATTCCAAGAGAAAGTTGTGGACTGAGAATGAATAAATTTCTGGTACTTTCAAAAGAAAAGCTTGCGAAAGAGTTCGAATATCAAAAGTCGAACTTATACCGACATCACTCTCAAACATACACTAGTAGTCTTTCCCAATATCCTTTGGAACGTGAGGCTCGGCATAAGCTGGATTCTGGGAATAGTTCGGAGGTTCATGGTGTCCCTGTTGTTCTTCTGTTTGGTACGGTTGAGCATAGCTAGAGCAAATGAGAGCGGTCAGGTCTCGTCGACACATCATCACTAATAAAGAAACAGACCGACTCACCTATACGTCTCTGTTGAGTAGGCAGGAACAGGGAAACCAACATGCTGGCCACCAGGAACTTGGTTGAAGCCGGGCGGATACGCAACCAGACCTTGTTGTTGTTCGTTCACGCCGCCCACGTCAAACTGCTGGAACCCTTTTACGGCTTTCTCTCTTCGACGTTGACGGGTGTAGGAAACAAGGAAATAGATTCCTAGTCCGAGGAGGATGGCTCCAACTGGTCGGGGGCGCAGTTTGAACAAGGGGTGAGTGAGGCTTGGGCTGAGGGACGAAGAGGAGGACATTCGAAGACTCACTGACTGAAGCAGCTATGATCCCACGAGTCTTGCCAGAAAGAGAAGAGCATTCTTGTCGACATCCAAAGGCATCGCAATGCTATCATTTTTGAACAATATAAACCAAGATCCTGAGAATTCGGCTCACTAAGCTTTTTGGAGTGAAAAGCACTGCAGCACTCACCTCCCAACAACTTTCGGCTGCAACTTGGGAAGCAAAAATCACAAAAGAAATGGCTAAATAAATCATCTGAGGTTTGATGGATGGTAGTTTGAGGAGATTTGAACTACCGGGCGAGAGATTATATGAGTTCAGAAAGAGATGGATGATGCAAGCTATGTTAAAACACAGCCGATAGGGGCTGTAGCTTGAGCACGCTGTACTACGTCCGTGTCTTAAAGATTCGATGAAGATATAGAAATGCTTCTGGAGGTTGAGGTTGGGGTTGAAGAGCTTGCTAGCAGGAATGATCTTCAGGCTAAGGGAGTCGAAGTCGCCTTCGTATTTCGGCTGCCCTCTCAATTCTCCCAAACGGATCCCAAAAGTAGAAGACCAAGTGAAAGAAAAGAAAAAAAATTATAGCAGAGAGATATACACTCATCCGAGCTTATCTTTCTTCCAATTAAAAGAGTCATCAAATGGGCTAGGAAGAGCCTGTGGCCTCTCCCACCAGATTTGATACCATTCCTGACCTGTATTCCATATCGACTACAAACTGACCTTGACTTTGGGTGAATTTGATGATCAACTTGAATTCAACATCGAACGCGCCTTATCTGCAAAGTCAACCGCCCCCATCCCTCCCCACCTCGCCGAAGTCGACCCTGACAGATAAAAGCGCAAAACTAACCCCGTTTCCCCTCAGGTGGGAACAAAAGATGAGAGCCAGGACTTCTGAATCACAGGATCCTATAGGTCTTGTTGCCTGTGCTGCTGTATCTTCGAACGTTCGCTGACTCTTGGCTGAGAAACCGAGACGAAGCTAGAATCAGAGAGGTCGAGAAGGAATTCTTAGATTACGTCAGTTGAGCGAAATCTCATTATTCCAGCGCCTTTCTATTTCAACTCATTGTGACAGCCAATACCCATTTCCACTATGTGGCATCGTTGTAACATCATCGGCACCAGCTTGAACCCGTCTTTCTGGTCTCTACGCCAATAACCTCGTCCTCCAAGGGGCTGCGCAAGCAATTCATTTTACCACCTTTACCGTCCAAACTGAGGGCTGGTATCCTGGTACAAGACGAGGGACTATGACTGGAGCAGGAAGTAATGTCGTTGAGGTTCGACTTGTTAGGTCGTAGTTGGATCGGCGAGATTGATGATTAGATGAAGTACCGTTCGTGCTTGGTCTTTGACTGCTTGGGCTAATAAAATGCGCTACATTGCTACTTTTCTGGGAACTTCATCGCAATCGCAACAAAATGAAGTTATGACGTTGTTTATCGCTATCCTCTAATGAATCGCTTTTTTTCCTTGATGAAAATGTCCACCCTCTTCTGTAGAATTGGAATAGAACTGTCCATCTCAGTCAGAAGATCGCTCAGTCTAGACCGTGTAGTGTCTTCAAACTGTTGATGGGCCATCCCAGCCGTTTCGATAGTCTCAGAGGATATCATGTTGTATTTTATTAGTGTAGGAGGCGGATAGGCTGAGAAAGAAAAGAGAATGGGTTCAACTGGTCTGGTACTTTGCTGCCAGAGCATGGGGAACACTGACATTCACCCAGTATATCCACAACCCGTTTGACTAGACCAATTCTTGAAGTTCCGATCGGTGCATGAACAGCGTCGACATGGTCCGAAATTCGCTGATTATCAGAACCTGTGGTTGCCCTGATCAATGAGAGTAGGATTGGTAATCCGTCTCTACTCGGCCGCATCACGGATGGAAGACTCACCTTGTCATCGGCTCCGCCCAATGAAGCTTTTCCATCGCTTCAACAGCCTTCGCAACCCATTCTTTCGAAACAGCAGCACCGTCGTGCACTTCTTTGGCGAGAGATTCAGATTGCGACTGTTCGAGCGTGAGAGTGGTAGCGAGGTCCTTGCATTTCTGTCGGAGCGCGACGGATGTTTTGAGGAGCAAAGAGAGGTGGGCATGTGTTTCCACCTGGGTGAGAGAAAGATGGGTTTTCTCAGTTCAGCGTAGGAAAGCAAGAACGTAATCGGAGATTCTTACGAGTTTGTTTGAGCGGTCTTCGACGGAGTGCGGTGAGGGAGAAGGCGAGAGACTGGCAATCAACCTAGATCTAGCTTGAGAACGTATACGTTTCCTGACAAAGCGAGAGTCCCGGCATGAAGAACGTTTAGTCTGCGCTTGGCCGCCAAAAACATGTCGCTCAAGGTTGACGTACCGCATCTCATCTTGCTTCACGGCATTGTCCGGATATTTCGACTTCAATAGCTTTTCCAGTCGCGCGTCAGCAGTAGCGTTCACTTCCTGTTGTTTAGAGTTTTGAACTTGTATACTTCTCAGTTGATGCAGGGCTTTACTTAGGTGGCGATAGGGATCTCGTTTAGGCACGTCAGACAGGTCGAGTCTGAAGACGGAAGAAAGGTATCTGTCAGTCATCAGCGCGCATCGCAGCCGGTGCCAGCTTACTTGAGTTGGTTCTCTAGCTCATGGATGGAGCGAAGGAGGCTGTTCACCAGAAGAGGTAGAGAAATTGATGTATTCGAGAGCGCGATATCGTCTGCTCCGGTGAGTTGTTGCGCGAGCATTTGCAATTCAGACCTGACAAAGGACTGGGGACACAGTATTGAAATCTTATTAGATAAGAAAAAATAAGTACAGGAATAGAGCTCACCTCGTGTTGATGGCCCCCAAGGGCATTCTTCCTACACTCTTCCTCCCTCCTTTTAGCCTCTTTGTAAAGTCCTTCCAGCCTCTCAATATTCCTACACCACTCATCTCCAGCCTTGAATAAACTCGTCGCAACGGCCAATTCAGCTCTAGCTGCGATCAACCGACGAGGGTCAATGTTGGGTTTGTCTTTGAGTGCTACACTCAGCGCTTGCTGAAGATCCGCATACTGCTTCTCTAGTTTTGAGAGTTCAGACAGGGATCTGAGATACTTTGAGTACGCAGTTTCTGAGGGGAAGAGGAGCTGTTGGGTCGGTAGTGAGAGCTTGTTGGTCGATTGAAGACTGGCAGGTCTCATTTCGTTAGAATCGCAACGAAGCAACTGAGGAACAAGACTTACTAATGCAGACTAATCCTCATCTGACTTATTGCTTTGGGAGGTAGCACCAGATGTGATAAAGAAGTCAGAACGAAATGGAAAGGTCCCTCACACAACCTGCAAAAGAAACTCGACGAGATTAGAAGCACGCCCTACCAACGATAGAAGCCGGTGAACCTACCTCTCGATATCAACTAAGCTCAGCTCCTTGCTAGGATCATACCCTTTCTCAGATATGAACAGCGGGTCTGGTGGTTGGGTTGTGTATTCCAGCAAGTTTGTGATCCAGTCCAAAATTTCATCAGGAGGGAGAAGTTTGGGCTGCGGAGGTGGTAAGGGTTCATGGGTTGCTGTCGGTTCTACTGGTGAGGGCTTGGCGACTCTCCCTGAGACGAGGAAGGACGGTTTCGTCTTTCGAGACGCCATTTGTACTTTCCTCCTGGTTCGAAGGACACTGCCTGGAGGGACGCGCGCTAGCGCTCAGTGAGCGGACGCGTTTCGAGGAGATTATCTATTCTGCACGAAGCTGACTATACCATCAAACGCTGGTGAATACTCACATTCCAGGAACCGTTATGCTTTCAATCACAGCCTCTTGGAAAGAAGGCATGTAAAAATGCAGGATATAAATTAGAACCTACACGCCAGCAGTATACACCAGCTACAACCTCGAAAGCGAGAAATAATGAGAATATTGATTTGTATGTGGATTTGGGGATCTTCATCAACTCCATCTCACCAACGCCGTCTTGACCGACCTCGCAGTCCTGCTCTCCTCCATCTTCAGCGCAAACATCAGACATTCCCTCTCTCGCTCTTCCCTTCCTCCTTGTGCTTTACACACTTGTGCGAGATAGAACCAAGCTTCTGGTACGTTCCACCCAAAGCCTTGGGTGAACGAGTTGAGGATTCCGTGTGCCAGGCCGATTGTCGATGGAGATCCGAGGTAGTGTCGTGCGAGGTAGACCAGAGCACCGGCGTGAGTACCGTCGAACAAAAGTGCTTTTGAGAAAGCTGTTTGTGCTTCTTGAGGTGATCCTTCAATTGTAAGCAAGAGACCAAGCTAGAAAGTACAATATGGCATCACCATTTGGGAAGCACACTTCTTCTTGATTGGGAGTTACTCACCTGAACCCAAACTTCCGGATTGGAGATATCCATGTTCTCAGCTTCCTGGATTGCGACTCGGGCCTGCTCCAATCGACCCATTCTCCTGAACGTCGCTGCACTCATCAACCACAAATCACTGAGCAACCTTGTCTCCCTTGGCGTCCTACTTGACGCTTCAGCGGCAGTTTCAGGTGCCGGTGGAGGGGGCGACATTGTTGTCGACTTAGAAAACGAGCTATCTGCTCCTTTATAGAGTGAGTTAGCTGGTGAGACGGCACGTGATTGTCGCGAGTGAATGGAAGAGGCGTTTGAGATTGTACGGCTCCCATTCACGTGGAGACCGTTTTCGAAACCACCTGATTTAGAAAACCGAGGTTGTTAGAATCAATAACGAGGCTCAGGGTGTATGACAACGATATTACCGAGCTTGTTGTGAGGTCCCACACTGAGGGACCTTCCACCGGGTTGTCCTTTCCCAACATGTATGTGCTTCGGCAAGAATCTAGCTTTCTTCCCTACTGAAGATCCTTGAGTGCTATCCTGTTGCTGTTTCCGTCCGCCTCCTAGCGACCTGACAGATATTCCATCTCCAGAGTTAGAAGGCCCACCCTTTAAGGGGAAGGTCAGCGATGGGGTGTTGGATCTGGCTCGCGTCAAGAGACTCTGTTGGGGAACTAAACCAGGCTCTGGCGATGGTGGGACGACTATGGAAGGTGGTTTTCGCCCGTCAGAATAAATTTTCGAACATCGACGTGGGATGAGAGTAACGTACCGTCAACCAAAACTTCAACAATATCTTCAGCTGAAGCCGTCCCAGCTACCTCACTTCCATTGACCGGCGTAATAGCAGCACCATTCGATATCGCCAACGTTGTTGACGTCAGTCGAGGGGAATCTAAACTAGACCCTCGCGCGCTCATCTCTCCGACACTAGATGTCAGCACGATAGCCGATCCGACACGCTCCGAGAAGAAGTGGAACAGGTCCTCGTGTTCAGTCAGGGCGACTTCAGGTCCCTCGAGGCGCTCAATGAGGACGTTCCTCGTCATGCGGAGCTGAAGGATTTCTTCAAGTCGCTCGGGTGGTGTCAGGAGAGGGTAGATGATACTAGTTTCAATGGCAGTCGAGAGTGAGGATGAAATTTGAGTGGAGGAGAAGTACTTGAAGATTTCAAGAGAAGTGGTGAACGCTGCTGAGGAGGGGAAGGACGGTGCGATGTCCAGAATTTCGGCTGAGGGTGATGATGAATGATCATTATGAGCAATCTTGGTTGTTGCGAAGTCCTTGATTAAGACACCGTTATCGGCAAGACTACCCGAACCTGTAGCGATAGCAGGTAATGTCTCTTTGTCCTGGTCCAGCACGGTATCATCCCACGCTTCCAACCCGACTTCTAGTATCTCTTTGGCACCACTCCAGTCACCTTTGGCTGTCAGGAGGAGTCCTAGGAGATGCCATCCACGGACCATTCCAGGATCGAGCTCAAGAGCCGACTTGACTGATGTGATGGCTTCGTCGATAAGCAGAGAGGAGGCTTCTTGATAAGCCAAGGCGTAATGCAGTGAAGGTGACTTCGGTAAAAGGGCAACCCCTTTCATCAAGTGAGAGAGAGATTCTTGCTGAAGACCAGGTCGATCCGAGACCGATTGATCTGCCGAAGACCGCGACAAGAAATGTGCGTCAGTCAGCGTCACTAGCGCCTGAATGAAGCTCAGCAGAGACTGTATTCACCTTTCTCAGACATTCCACCGTACAAAATCCCTAATGCACCTTCAACCTCTCCTCTGAACGCCTCCACCCCAACCTCTTTCGCAAGGTTTGCCAGCTTGACGGCCTCATTCCACTCCCCAACACCAGCGAGCACCTTCGCACCCAACAGCAGTGTCTTAGTCCACGTCGCATCCGTCTCCATGCCTTCCACAGAATGCGTTTCCCTCGCCTTAGACTCGATGGAGACGTAGGTCTTGACCCACTTGGCCGGCGCTTCCATTTCGCCCCTACGGGACGTCACTCTGATGAGGCCACGCATGATTGGACGCGAGTGGTACGACCTCTCGATTGCGCGGAGGAAGAGCTTCTCGAGTGCCTTTGCTAACGGTAGAGATTCCTTGGTGTGAGTCCAGAGTGTGAGGAGCGTGTTGACAAGGGTTGGGAGGAAGGGTGAGGAGGAGGATGCTTGGGGGAAGGGTGAGGAAAGGATGGTTTGGTTCAGAATGTGGGGGAGAAGTGGAAGAAGGTGGGATTGGAGTGTCAGCGCTGGGGGGACCGAGAGCGTTGGAGGCAGGATAACCCATGAGTTGGATGTAGGCAAGTGCTGGTTCTGCGATGAGGATCCGTTGAGGCCGTTTGCTGATACAGCGGTCGCGGTGACTTCGCTGCAGAAAATAGTTTTATGATACTTTTCTAGGAGAGTGAGGTATAGTATCCAGATCACTTTTTTCCTCTCTGACCTGAATGTGGGCGCCCAAGAGCTGATGGACAGCGAGACATATGTCTGAACCCACCACCAAGAGTCCTTTGACAGGCTGGAATCACTTGATGAGATGATTGATCCTCTGAAAGCTGCTCGCTCTATCCAGCGAGCAACTTCGCGATGCTGGGTGAAATTGGGGGTGGTGTTTGATTTTGAGGAGTTTGGGCTGGCCGAGGAGACTGGATACAAGAGATGAGCGAGGTAAATGGCCTCTCTGTATGATTGAAGGGCAGAACTTGTTGCTGTATTATTTTGAGAGCCGATGAGCTCATATGCAATTCCTGCCAAAAGAAACAGCAAGCCGAGGACGTCGAGGGAAGCCTTAGTTAAACCACCGGACAACTGCAGAGCGCGAGAAGTTCTTTACCTTGGAGGACCTTGCCTCTGATTCCAGCTACACCAAGCCCCCACGCTTTATCCCACACATTTTCCTTCGGTTCACCAGTCTCTTTACTCTTCTTCGAGCCTTCGACGACAGCCCAGTTTACCGAGCCCTCAAGAATCGCCAGCGACTCAGCCAGTTTGCCCTGTGCATGCAAAATGTACGACTTCAGTAGCAAGCAAGCCTATTAAAGTCAGCTCAAGGAATGCCAGTTAGTAAACAGCATGCGTGAGATTGCTTGGAGGTGATTCCCTGTGATTGCACTGACCGTCTTTCCAACGTCCCCCTTTTCGCTAGTCCCTTGGTACTTGCTTAGTATATCGCTGACGCTCTTGAGACATGATTCGAGTTCAGCCGAGTGTTCTGCTTGAATAGAGACCCTGTCCCAATGATCTGCGAGAGTGAGGGATTGTGAATCGCCGTCGAGCTGGGATATGGACGATGAGGACTGCTGCTGGGATGTCGAGTCGATTGAGATTGGGTTTGGTAACAGGGCTAGTGAGACTGATAACAAATCTTGAACAAGCTTCCCAGCTAACGAAACGAGAAAACAGAGTGAACGAACGTGAGCCTCTCTGTTTGATGACGCCGTCGACTTTTCCCCTTTGCTTTGACTACACGACAACGACGACATTTCCACCCCTTCTGAACTGACTGAGGAAAGGATGTGTATATATGCTACTCACCTTCAAGTCCTCCGTATTTCGAACCTTTCCTAACAATCTCGCTCCAGCTGACCTTCTCGAGCTTTGCTGATGAAGCTGGTGCTGCATCAGTCCAGGGGCCCTGCTCAAGTAGCACGAAGAACTGGTTCGAGTAATGCGTCGACTTGGCTGTATTTGCCATCTCAGTCTGACGGCGACAGGGAGGTAGGGGTTGTAGAGAAGGGAGACTGTGTTTTTGGGAAGGGAGAGGCGAATTTCGAAGATGTGGCTCTTCGCATCCCTCCCAGAGACAGCTCGAACCAGATCAGGTCAATCTGAACCCATTTTTCTCCCTCACATTACCTCGACTCCCACAGACTGTTTTTCAGCTTCATCTCTTCCTGTCTTTCTTCCTACTTGTTATTGAATTTCTAATTTGACTTCTCCAGCTCGAGCGACATGCCCTATAGAGTGAGAAGCTGTACAGTCCCCCTTCTCTCTTCCAAAAGAAGACTGATTCCCCTTTCATTGTTGTTCTCAAGATTGAAGTGTCGTCCACTAATAGGGCTGGCTGTAAAGGTACGAACGACAATCTTCCCTTACATCTACTCCTCGAGCCTGATTTCCCTTTCGAAGGAGCAACCAAGCTGATACTCAATCTTCCCTTTCATATAACAAGGCCCAATGCCATGCAAAGGTAAGAACTATTATCTTTTAGAATCTAGATGCTTTGTTGATAGCTCAATCTCTGTACTCTCATAATAGGTACCAAGATTCAGAAAGGCGAGCTGAGACTCGGAGTCGTTGTCGAGATTCAGGGAAACACCAGCTTCCAGTGGTATGTGAGATATCTTCTCTATCATGGCCTTGATCCTGGCTTCTTTCCCCATTTCGAATGGTCGCTGATATCAAAACCAACCTTTTGATGGATGTTAGGCGACACTGGGGTGAGTCATCTGTTTCTAATCAGAATGTTGGACGTAACGTTGAACAGTACTTTCCACTTGTCTCTTATTCCGTGATCAGGCTGCTGCACCATGAAAGTCTTGCAAAATCTCAAAAAAGAGATCGGTGAAGATGCTGTATGTGTGCCCTTCATTGTGGACCCCAAGGTGATTACTGACCAGAGTTTTCGACTGCTAAAGTCTGAGCTAGATGGATTTGAGGAAATTGGAGAAGAATTTCAAGCAAAAGTTGCTACTGCTTTCGAGAGAGGTGAAAGTACGTTATGTCTTCCCACTCACTTATTTTGGAGATCAGCATTGATACGTATAAGAGTTATTTCTGATGTTGTTTCTTAGTCGCTGAGGAAGATATCCCAGAATCAGCTAAGGTCAGACTCATCGTCCACTTGTAGCAGCATCATGTGCTGGCGCAAACCGTTTCCGTCAACTTTCATAGCTTACACATAGACTGTTTCCTTTTTTCCTGGCAGGCGAAACCCGAATTTGATTCTGATGGTGAACCTCTCCCAAAGAAAGGTTCGTTCGTGTGCCATCTCACGCCACCCCCCTTCCTTTCCGTTGCGAGCTGACAGTCCCTCCTGCTTTCTTGCATCTCATCCCAGCTCGTTCACCAAAGAAAAAATCTGAAATTAAGGCAGAAGATGGCGAAGACGAAGATGTCAAACCTGCGAAGAAAAAACGAAGTCGTTCCAAGAAGGTCAAGCAGGAAGATGGTGAAGGTGAGGAGGAGGAAGGGAACATCAAGCCTAAGAAGAACGCCGCTCTCCAGAAGAAGCCAGCTTTGAATAAAAATAAAGGGAAGAAAGGGGACGAGAAAGACAATAGTGAGGAAGAAGAAGAAGAAGAAGCTGTGGAGACTGATGAAGAGGAGGTGAGAATGAACACACATCCTTCCCTTGCTTCTTGTACCTCATCTGCTTACTCTTTCTTCTTTGCTCTGTGGCAATATTTCGCGAATTATAGCAACCTACCAAGAAGAAAGCCAAGAAAGGTACTAGTAAAATAACGAAGGAGGTGAGCAGTTTAAATTTTCCGTCACTGTCGGTTCCTGATATAGAAAAATGGTCACTGATCATGAAATTTTAAATCGTTTCTCTTTACATTTTAGGAATCCGAGTCTCCCGTAAGTCTTTTTCCCACCTGTTGTCAATACACCACCGCGTCTGATCGTCGAGATCGACACACCCACTTTTGACCTGACTCCTCACACTTGCACGCTTTTGTCAGCCCCCTCCCCGCCGTGCCAAAGCTCCCAAAAGAGCAGCTGCTAAAGTAAGGCTATGCTTCTCTGATCTTACTCAATGTTTGCAGAGCAACTTCTAACTGACTTTTGCTGATTGCCAGGCCGCTATCAAGGAGGAATCCGACCACGAAGGTGACGATGATGATGACGATGATGGAGCAGATAATAAAGCTTACAAGTCTGAGCCTGAAGATTAGGTGTGAAGGAACAAAGGTGCCAGAGCGGCACATTGCGACGGTCTTTGAAATCAATCAAACTACTACTATTTACTGGACAGTATAAAGCTTTGTTCGCTATCCTGCATACCTTACTTCGTTGTAGGGGTAGTGCTGACGTATTTGGAACGACTTTCAGTCTAAGCAAGCAGTAGCTGCGGCAAGCGTTCTCTTTCTCGACCTCAACCCCATGCCACCTTGTCCAATTACTGCACATCCTCCAGCTATTTAAGGATTCTTCTAAGAAGGTGCAGATAAATATAGGCAGTTTTTGTGTCAAATGCTAACTTCGTTCCTTCTCTGTCGTGCTTGCTGAACACCTATGTACATGCCTTGACCTCTCCCAAAACAAACCCGAACTCTTCACTTCTGCTTCTTATCTTTAGCATCTGAAGATGACGAAGGATTCCCACTACCAAACGACATTACCCCAGATTTTGCCATCCGTTTACCGCCATCCAAGAACGCCCTGGAAGCGGCCAAGTAGTCAATTGCAAGTCACTAGCCATCTTCTAAAAGGAAGCCGGATAATATTGGTAGATATGTGCTCACTTGGATGTTTGGTTAATGTAGTCCTCTCTCTCGACGGGGCGAGCATTCGTCTTGACCGTGATGCCGTTGGCATCGATGGTGAAGCCCTTATCAGACAACGACTTCTTAGTAGCCTCCACCCCTTGAGCAGCAGCTCCTTGGTATTTGAAGATGGCGTCTGTATGAGTCGAACGGAGGTGCGTAACATCGAGTCGTTGGTCATTATCAATTCAAGCAAGAGGACGATAGGAGGAAGAGAACTAAGGAAGAAGGGAGTGAATGGATGAATGAGCAGAAACACTGACAGATCACACCTCCAAATATGACAAAGAAAAGGATTCCTTGAATATAGTCCCTTGTTTGGATCAAAATGTTTCAAGGTAGGTGGATTAGATCCTTTTCCACTCTGCACCAGAACAGCAGCTCTTGGCTCACTCACCCAAAGGAAGGGGCATCGCTGTTGTTGGTCATGAAAGAATCTCAAGAAGATGATTTGTTCAGATTGCAATGTCGTTACAATGAAAGATCTAACTTTTTTTTCAGGGGCGATGATGATGATGTTTGACTCTTGCTGTGCGAGGTGGCGCCGCCGGCAGGCTGACCTCGAAACGGGCGCAGAAGCATTGCTTGCTTTCAAAAACATAAGCAACGAAAGTTTCTAGTACTTCCATAATGGATCCGCCTACCGACATCTAGCGACTACTCCTTCGGTAATCCTTTCCAATTCATCCCTCGCCTCGCTCTTTGGCAAACCATTAACAATGACCTTGCGCGCAGCCTCCGCATACTCCATCGCTAACTTCTTGGTCCTCTCCAAACCATCGCTGTTCTCAACGCACTTCTTGGCCAGCTCGACATCTCCTTCGTTGGTGAACCGCCGTGCGATCAAAGGTCCTAGTTCAGGATGGACTTCCCAAGCGTAGAGCAGCGGTGCTGTCGCCAACCCAAGCTGGAGATCTGCACCTGAAGAGGGTTTCCCGAGTTGAGCAACGGCTTCTGGCGAGGTTGAGAAGTCGAGCATGTCATCGACAAGCTAAGATGAAGAGATTAGGTGAGCTCAGCAAGCTCACAAGAGAAACGAAAGGCAGACATACCTGGAACGCAATTCCGAGATTCCTACCATATGCATAAGCAAGGTCTTTTATCCATTCTTCTGCATCAACATCGTTCTTATCCCCACCTGATCCCAAGCAAACGGCACCCCTACAGCTCTTCGCCATCAAACTGGCCGTCTTCATGTAACTCTTTCTTAAGTAGAATTCGAAGCCCTCCTTCGTTGGAACTGTTTCAGGGTTCTGAGTAGCTTCCAACTGCATCACTTCGCCTTCCACGAGGTTGGCGATGACAGTAGCCATCAACTCGACAACCTCCGGGTTCTGCAGTCGCGCCAGGTTGGCGGATGTTCGACCCAGTAGAAAGTCACCTGCGAGAATTGAGAACTTGTTTCCGAAAGCTGATGGTGCTGATGGTACGCCTCGTCTCATTGGTGAGCCGTCGATAACATCGTCGTGTAGTAGTGAAGCCGCATGGATGATTTCGGTGAGTGCTGCTAATCTTCTCTGAGTTGGGAGGACGGTTGTTGAAGTCGATAGTGTTGGGGAGTATGTTGTCGCATCTGTTTCTGGGTTCGCAAGTGATGGAAGAGTACGGGTAGTGGTGGAAGTTGGTTGCGATATGGTGGGCTTCCACACGTTTGAGAAATCACCTCCTTCTCTAGTCTCAGGCATGGCCGGGTTCTCGTCATTCAGTACATCTCTCCGTTTCGCAACTGACTCGTTCTGAAACTGAGAATTCTCCGCCTTAGCAAGGACTTTTGGATACGTTGGGGAGAGACCGTTGGTAGCCAGACTCATGAGAAGAACCAACCGAGGTCTCAGCGCTTTACCTACGGATAAACTTTGGTTAGAACAATGCTGCCAAAAAGAAAGAAACCAGGTGGTGTTCCCTCACCATCTGACATGAAGTAGTATTTGGCTACGCTGTCCAAGCTCTCGAGTCCACTGGCCAGGAGCATGAGGATATCTGACCGCACCAGATCGAGCTCATATTTCAACTGGTCAGCTATGGCAGATGAAGCCGATGGTGCAAAAGGTGATTCGAGCTGTGTGGGAGTTGGTGCTGGTGATGTTGCGGTCGCAGCTGCTGATGCTGAGTTCGAGGTGGACGAGATGGATCGAACGGAGGTTTGGACCGTCGACAGACAGATTGCAGGTATCCTCTGAGAAGTTGATGATACTGATATTCTTAATGAAGACCGTGGTATCGCTTTCCTCGATACTGCTGATATGAGAGCGAAAGCCATAGAAGCAATTTTCGTACAGTGAGGGCAGTGGAAAAAACTGCCAACCAATAACCCAAGAGAAAGCCCTGTTTAGATTCTATTGCACTCCCAAGAGTCTCTCCTCCAATTTTTTGAGGCTGTGAGTAGCCTTTTAAAGGGATTTTGTCCAAGAAATAACGAGTGAAAGGTTGTAGAGACGACGCATCGTACTTTCTGCAGGAGCGGATTCGCCAGGCAGCGGTGTGGCGGTTTCTCAAGCAACTATGGATCTAGTACCCGCTACAAACTGGGTTGCTTAGTATAATCACTGGGCAAGTCGACCGCGATATCGATCTTGCGCTATCATGCCCCACAGCAGGGTGGTCGGTTCATCAAAGTCATATACAAGGATACAGTCTCATTACTTGAATTTTCTACTGCGTTTGAGCACCGTATCTAATCGAAAGAGAAAGCATTAGCGTGGTGAGTTCAAAATTGACGAGACAAACGATTGCAACTAACCCTCGCAAGCCTTCAGCAAACTTCCACTCCGTCTCAGCAGACTTGGTCTCTGAGATCGAGACACCCTCATCAGTTACAGTCGCAATCTTGAACTAAAGGACAAGATGGGCATTGACACATAGAACAAGAAGAAGTTGGAGTCAGCATGATCATTTGACCGACTCAAATGAAGCATGTATTCCAGCAACAAGACTGACCTTGTTCAAACTTCTGGCATCTCTGTAGTACAAGACCTTCATGCTCTCAATCAAAACTTTCTCAGCCTCATCCTGAGTCAGGGTATCTTCTCTTCCTTCTACGTGTTTTCTGAGTAACGGCTGAGCGATGTGAGCTCCAAATCCAGTTGCGAGGGTTGATGCTGTGTAAGTTGTACCGATGTAATCGACGTAGCCCAAGAATCTACAAGGCACAGAAGGAGGTTTAATACGGTAAAGATTGGCGAGAAATGGAAGGAGTAAGTCGAGGCGATAGGGTGTGAAAAGGTAAAAGAAGACCCCCGTAGCTTACCGTTCACCTTTTCTCACACCACCGACAAGCAAGGAGTTCCACAACGGCTTCATTTTAGTTCGACGGCCATACATGACATTCGATAGGTACGTATAGACTTCATGAGGACCCAGTGACAGGCCATCTCCAGTAGTCTGCTCTGAGATGCTATCAGACAGCAGAGTAACGAAGATAGCAGTTAGGTTTAGATTGGGAAAATGATTAAACTGACATAGAATTATTAAAAAGGGAATGTAACTCACATCACTCCCTCCAGTTGCTTATACAGATGCTGGAAGTCAGCCATATCTCCGCTCGCTCCAATAATTGTGTAGTCTCCAACTTGTTTCAACCTCTCAACATCACGGAACCTGGCCAACGATCCGTAAGATGCTAATGTGTCCGCTGCAATCATGATTCCTTTGGAGAACTTGATGGCAAGGACGGATGTTCCGGTGACGATTGGACCACTGAAGCGGCAGTTAGAAGAGGATAAATCAGTATAAGGTGTAAGCAAGTTCGGAACACACAGCGGGCAGCAAAGAATTTGAGGTCGAAGTCGCTTAGAAGAGCCAGCCATTCATCGAGGGTAATGAGTGCGAGGGGTTGCGCAAGATGCAACACCCTTGTCGCCAAGTTGAGTTCTACTGGCCCCAGGAGACAACACCCTCTAGCACCCACATATCATGGCATATCATGTTCAGAAAGTGGGGTTGCCATTCAGAAGATTTTATCCCTTCGCTCCGGAATCTGCTGAAAACCAACACCCTTCGAGTAGCCGTGACTGTGCAACCCCCCGCCGCCCTCTGGTAGGCCAAAAAAATTCTCAATTCTCAAGAGATGTAGCTTACGATGGGTGTTGAACAGCATCATCGTGGGCGTGCTGGGAGTGGTGGCTAGGAGCGCCCCATGCCTTCTCTTCCCAGTTTTGGCCTTGATAGAGAGGGGTCGCGTTGTAGTGGTCGATAGCATCATTTCTGGGTCTTCCCCATGCTGCAGGGTGGTGGTCCATGGCACGTAAAGAAGATACCTGTCTGTATAAGAGGGTTTGATGAGCATCAACCGAGCTGGAGTGATCACGGACAAGACGACAGCCCCGCCTGCTTGAAAAGCATCCCTTCCCAGACACCCTCCCACAGCCATAGAAACAAAATCGGTTACTTCGATTTGATAAGGCGTCGTGCCTCATTCCCTTTCGGGTGTCCCTCTTCAACGAAAGACTTGACATTTCGTCCATCGCTCGACTCTGTACCGTCGGGTGCTACTTTCTTCTCATTCCCCGACGTGATGTGGACTCTCCTTCAACATGAATGAGGGCTGAAACTTACTCAAGGATTAGGTAGAAAGGGGAATGTTGTCGGTGGTGGATCTGGTTGGCAGCTAGCCTCCGACGACGAGCGAGGTTCCACGCCTGTCGCTGGCGCCACCACCTTGTTTGTATTCGAGATTGAAACTGGCCGTACAAAACACCTTGATTGCTTATCTATGTATTGGACTGCTCCCTTCCTTTGTTCTTTCCCCTGAGGAAAAATAAAATAACCGATGTCTGGAAATGGCCCTGTTCGCGCTTCTTTTTTTTTTCGCTCGGCCTGCCTGCTTGTCCATACCACCACGGGTCTATAGTGCAAAAGATGTCGGCCTCCGCTGATCTCGTTGATCTGAGTGCCCCCAGATATGATCTATCGACCTACATGGGCCGTCTCAAGCACTTCTACACTGTCACCAGTCCCCTGACGCTCCTTGTCTCCTCATCCACTTTGCAGCAGGTGTGTATACATTTCTTCGTTCCTCTGTGGCTTTCATCTTATTTTTCTGAACGACAATTCCTCTACTTTCTAGGCTGTGGCTGGTGTCAAGAAGTACGACGAGATGATCAAACTGTCTGGGGGGAAGGGCGTTTGGGTCGCTCCACAGGTCAGAGAGGCTTACTGGAAAGATCTTCAGCTGGTCCAAAGTTCAATTCACCCTGATACCCAGCAACCCGTTCCTCTCGCCTTCAGAATGGTTAGTCCTTTTACTCCTTTCTCGCTCTGTTCAGGGCGTAAGGCTCTCATACTCATCATCTTTGCTGCATTTTGACTGATAAAACGCCGCTTTGTCCCCTGTCGCATTCCCTCTCCAAGTCGGCTTTCGTTCCAACCAACTTGATTATTTGTGCTGGTATGCTCACACCGAATGCGAGCTTGAAGCAGGTCATCTTCTGGCAGTGGATGAACCAGACATTGAATGTCGCAGTCAACTATTCGAACGCCAACAAGTCGATTGAAATGAGCACCAGCGAGATTGCTACCGGTAATTATTGTGCTACCTGTTCATATTCGATTGGTTTATATATGACTAATCCTTCTGGCTGGTCGGTCCCTCTGTCTTCCCAGCATACACTGCAGCGACTGCAACCAGTGTTCTTTTAGCTGTCTCTCTCACTAGACTCGTGCCGAAAATTCCATCCAGGATCATGACAGAAGCAAACAAACTGCTTCTCTCCAAATTTGTTCCTTTTGCATCTGTTGCTGGTGCCGGTGTCGTCAAGTGAGCAAAAATCATATTTTTGCACAATTACGTTTGCGTGCAACTGCTCACGCTCTCATTCTATTACCAGCATCACTTGCATTCGATGGAAGGAAATCAGAGATGGCGTCACTGTCTTCAAAGTCAACACAGACCCAGAGAGCAAACTTGAAACTACCGAAGACATCGGAAAGAGCTCTATCGCTGGTGCGATGGCTGTAGGGCAGAGTGCTGCAAGCAGGGTATTGACCAACGTGTATGTCCAGATACTCTTCTCTGAGGCTTCTGACGGTAGCTTACTGATTTGTTCATTGTTCGCTCAGTCCAACCCTAATTTTCCCACCAGTCTTGATGACAGCCATGGCCGCCCGAGGAGCATTTAAAGGGCCACGTGGGAAAGTGTTGGAGATGGCCTCTCAACTCACAGCTAGTAAGTTGTCGTTGTCTTATCTTCTTTAACCTTATATTGTTTGTGTACTCATGTAATAATCTTCCTCCGATCTTCCTTAGTCGGCTTGTGTCTGTACCTCTTCCTCCCACCGTCAATTGCTGTCTTCCCTCAACGGGCATCAATTGACGCTAGTAGATTGGAAAAGGAAAAATTTAGCCATATCGAAGGTAAACTGTGGTTTAACAAAGGTCTCTAGCTGGCTCCTAAGTTCCATCACGATCTACAACGATATCATCGCAAGAGCTTTAGAAACTGTTGTACATTATTAGACTCTACAGGCTTGTAGACTGATATGCTTTCTTAGAAACGTGGTCTATTTTCTTTTTTCATCTTGATTCTTTTTGGTCGGCAAATTTAGCAATAAATGCTGTGATGAATATCTTCTTGGGTATCAAAAAATTGAGCGAGTTCTTTTTTATTCCAAAGAATCCTGGCCCAGCCGTCGCCTCGGGTCACTCCTCGTCTTCTTCACGTTCTGCCACTACAGTATACCTTAATGCGTCTTCCCTGCCATTGTCCATGTCAACCTTCCAAATGAGGATTGGTAGTGGTGCCAGCAGCATGATGAAGAGAAAAGCGAACGCCCATCGGATCTCTTTAGTGACATCCACCAAAAATCCCACGATGAAGGGTCCCATGAAAGAGGAAGATTTGTCCGTTATCGAATACAATCCATAGAACTTCGCCTCTTGACCTGGGGGAATGAGCGTTGAGAATGTGCTTCTAGCAAATGACTGGAACGGCCCATAAAGGAAACCTTCGGAACAGGGAACAGGAAGAAATAGTTCAGCTTTGAAATGACTCAAAGAAACAGAATATGAAATTTAAAAAAGAAACAAAAAAACCACCAACCTAGAAAGACAGCCATCATGTACATCTCCCAAGAAGCTCTTAGTCCACCCCAGGTTGCTTTTTTGAAAAACGGCAACATGCCAACCAATCCGTACGCCGGTATCAGTGACATCAGCACCACGATGATCAACAAAGCTTTCATATTTGAAAGGTTGTATTTCTTTTGGAGTATTGGCGACGCAATCCCTCCCAAGATTCCAGTCGCTTGTGCGAGGAATGCCACAACTGTAACTTCTGCTGATGTCATTGAAAGCGCGGTTTTCCCGAAACTAAAAGAAGGGATTTAGATCAAAGGTAGCTATTTGGAGGCGAAAGAAAAATAATACCAACATGATTGCAGTCGACGAAATTGTCGAAGAGGCATCAGATAGAAATGCCCAAGCGAGCAGACTGGAACCAAAATCAGCATTTTATCAGTATATACGATAATATCAAATGATTTCGGTGAAGCTTCACTCACAACCAAAAAGTGTTTCTCAATCTTTTAATTTCTGATGGAGTAAGCATCTTCGCCAATGATACCCAAGCCGTCACGATTTCAGAGGGCCACCCTCCCCACTTTCGATCCAGCTTTCTCATAGATGCTTCTTTTCTCGTACCTAGCCATCTCGCAGCGGGAAGAGTGAAAACCGCCCAAACTAGTCCAGCAAGTAGTAAACCGATCTTCAAACTAAGCATCGATCCATCCAACGCTGCAATAACTATAAATGCTGGAATGAGGACCAGCACCCTAGAGCAAGATTAGGACAACTTTGGTCAGAACAAACGACAAATATTCGGTGGTGTGGCAGACCTACCCTCCGCTGTATCCCAAAGCAACACCCATAGATGAGATCCTGGATGTTGCTGCTGCGAGAGTTTTTTCGTACTCGACTTCAAGTCTCGATATATGATAGTCTCTTGAAGCTTGGCTGAGATTCAGGTCGCCTAATAACGGCGCATCGTCAGATTCCACTTCAGCTGCCTCAATCCCTGGTAGCATCAAACTCGGTTGTTCCTCCAGAGATATCCTGCCCAAACTCGGTCGCTCTTCTAGCGATGCTCTTTCGAGCTCAGAGCGACGATTGAAGTCGAGACTATCCACACGGCTTCTCTTCGCCTCTAGCAACTTCTCTCTGGCGTCCAGAACGATGGGCGAGCATCTCGAGAGGTCCGGAAGGTAGGCATTGGAGCAGACGAAGCTGCAACCAAAACATGCTATTCCAATAACAGAAACGAGCGAAGACAATGGCCAGAGTGCTGCCGTTGAGGTGGGAAGGAGGAAGAAGAGGAGGGTTGTGAATGAGCCAGTGAAGGCAAAGGTAAGCAGAAGTGCTTTACGATGGGGGGCTAGTCGACGAAAGAGTCAGCCACTTTCATTCCGCTTCTCTCACATAAAATGGTTGTTCCTTTGACTTACGATGATCGGCAATTGACCCAAGAGAGATGACAATCAATGCTTGAACGGCAACGGCTGCGGAGAAGGAGTACAAACTATAAATGAACCAAAGAACGAATTAGTACTGTCAAAGTCTCAGAAGCTGGATAGAGAAGTAACCTGAAACTGGCAGAATCCACCTCAGCTATGCCCCATACCGATGCTCGACACCTCAATGCGTCTCCTCCTCCGCCTGTCGTAGAGTTGCTAGGGGCAGAAGAGACGCAAGGCATGGTTCTTGCTGAATCCAGGAAACCATGGCTCCTAGCTATCTGTTCCAGAGCTACTGGGATCATCACTGTGAGACCTGGAAAATGGGTAACCCGACAGTCAGCTCATGCCTCGTTGCCGCATCTGCTCTAATCTTCTCTACTTTACTTACCCACACAAGCGTAACTCTCTGCAGCGAAGTTATAGCTCCACCATGCCCAAGCTTCCTTCCTCCACATCCTGTCGTTATTTGGAGCTGCCACTGCTGCTGCTTCTTCTACCTCTGAGTTTATCAACGGAGTTGCTTCAGATATTGCTGCTGCTGCTCCTACCTCTAGATCTACCAACGGAGTTGTTTCTGCGCTTATTGGTATAGGGGGAGTTGAATGGGGCTCCAGAGAGGACATAGCATCTTCAGCACACGGTGGAATGAGGATGACAGGAGACACGTCCCTCGACGCGCTGCCTCGACGGTCAAGCTGAGAGCTTGCGACCCAAAAAAAAAATTTAGACTCAATCCTTAGAGTTTTTTATAGTCTGACTTTACGCTGCCGTCAAAATTGTTCATGAAAAAAAATACACATGAAATAGGTTCATTACCCAAGTACAACGGTTGTTCGTTATGATTCGTCACTAGATCTCCATCTCACCGTCAACTACCTCGTCATCATCAAGCCGATGGACTTCCTCCCAAACACCCTCTCCACCTCGTACCTTCGGGAAAACAACATGACCTTCGTGTTCCAACTTGTTTTCCGTCCACGCCAAAACGCGAATCATTCCTCGAAGTTTGGCTTCACCGCCCCTTCCTTCTCTCTTCAGTAGCGCTCTATTAACCTCCTCTGCAACTTTTCTCCTACGGCTTTCACCTAGCAAATTCTGTAGTGATTCAGGAAGAGGGGTGCCGGGTGGGAACGCCAAAATTGATAGCGCACTTTCCAGCTGCGGCAGAAACAGCGGATGATTTGTTGCAAGAGGTGCTAAGACAGAAGTTGAGAATGAGAGGATTTTGGCGATCGGTAGTGGATTCGGTGAAGGGGTGAGGAAGTTCAAAAGCGTAGTGAGATGGAGCTTGAACAACATTGGAGGGTCGAGGTCAAGAATCTGCCAGATCAACGGCAAATGAGTCAGTCATACAGTCAACGTGACATGACAGCTGAAAGTGAAAAAAAATAAAATGGAACAAAGACAGGCAAAAGTTCATAGGTAGTTTTGGTAAACTGGAGTCATAATCACCATCGACCCGCACAGCTCCGAGGAGAAGGGAGCCAGTAAGAGTGGTGCATGAACAAGATCTAATCAGGTAAGAGATGCACGCCCATAACGCGATGGAGGGCGGAATTCGAGCGACCAGAACGCAAATTTTTTTGGAAGCGACAAGTAGATAAGAGGGCAGAGAGCAAGACTTACTTCATTATCGAGCTCGTTAAGTCTCCTGATAGCCTCGTTGATATCACCTCTTTCAATAGCCGACTTGATCATGATTCTTTCCTCGATTGATTCTCTGTCGATTGAGTCTGTAGTCGGCAGGGTTGCTCTATCTAGGGAGGGGTCTATCTGCATGTCCTCCGGGCCTGATTGTTGGAAAGCAGGGTCTGAGTTAAAGAGTTCAATCATATATTGAACTGGTGTAATCACTGACCTCCAGAAAAACTAGATGAAGCTACCGGGTCCGACTCGAGAACAAATGCTTCTGCTGCCGAAGTGTACCCTTCCACAATCAAGTAGTCCAAGATCAGCTCATTGAGATCCCTTTTAGCACCAAAGCAAGTAACAAAGCAGAATCAGTCAAAGAGGCCACGTGGGAACAAGGGGGCAAGAGCAGGCAAGCAGACCACAGCGACCAAGAATAAAGGCGCTTTCGTTTTTCGTATCAGAAAGCAATGATTAAGTTATCCTCAATTGATTTAGGAGAGATTCCCACAATGCTTATAAAGTCTCATCATCCGAAAAGGGAGAAAGCCCCGGCAAGACCACTGGCCAACAAACAGGAGCAACAGACAGCAATAAGACTCACCTTCGCGGTACGTTGACCTCTGCAAGTCTTTTGCTCCATTCGGCTGGGGATATCGTTGTTGGACCCCTCGAGGAAGTGCTTCTGCCGTTTGAAGCTTCTGTCGGTTTGGTTTGATGGGTGGAACTGCTGCTAGGGACACGCTGGATGGCGGCGACGAGATTGGGTCCACGACGACATGTTGGGAGAGGAAGGCAGGCGTCAGTTATGAGAACGCCTACCAGCTGTGGTGAGGGTTGGAAGACGGGAAGAGGGTCGTGAACTCACCGACATGGCTTCTCATGGGATCCAAGCTGGCAGAGCGTGGGAAACGCACAGGGGGAAGGAATGTACAGCAAGGCGAAGAAGGTCTGCGTTTGCCACAGACTTGCTTCTGTCGTTTTTTCGCTTTTTCTTTTTGCAGGTTTTTGTTCTGTAACCACTTTCTAAGACGACTCTGTACCGATAAACATACCCATCTCTACGACTGTCTCTTTGCTTGTGACTATATGAAGGCTGTCTCCCCTTCGTCTTCTTCAGAAGGCTGACTGGGAGCGCCTCTTGAGCCCAAGAAGAAGTGGGAGAGCAAGCGAAGACTTCGTTTTCAAGGATCCTCTTGAGTCCGAGCCTTCCTATTCTCAGTGGAAGAGGAGGAATTAGAGAGATGTATATGCTTATCACTTAGTTGGATAGACAATGTTCGCCCTGATCCGCAGGATAAGTCATAGAAAGGGCAGTTTATTCGATCGAACTTATTTTCCACGTACAGCCTCGGCGAACATGCTTCCTAAGTCAAATGGCAGCTCCAGGTATCATCAAAGTCTTCAGGACTTGGGAAGCGTAGATCGGTATTCCGCAAGCTTGACTTTGTTTATGATGGCGCGCGATGCGCATCGCCGAATCATCGACAGCAGGCGGTGGTCCCTCTGCAGCTAATGCTAACAGGGAGTTTAGAGCAATGAAGGCGAGTTGACAGCAGGTTGCAAAGCGAGTGGATGGGAGCAAAACGCGGCCAGTGCAATTATTGCCCTGGGGCCGAGCTTAGTTAGGGTGGACTCAGCCTGCAACCATGTCTCTTCTTCTCTTTGGAAGTTTCACAGACCCCGAAGAAGAAATCCGAGTGGCAGCTCGCATAGCAGGTGATCTTAAAGCAGAAGCTAAGAGCTATCCGTTTCCTACCCAATCTAAGCCTCCAGTCTAGGTCTCGCATAGTAAGCAGCCTGTTTATTTGTGTATCAATCCTAGTATCCTAGTAGTGGTACTGAAGTTGATCCTACGTTAGGTTGTTGTTAGAGTCTCATCTTCTCGCGATAAAAGTAGCTCATGAACCCCACCTTACGGCGATGTACCCACTCGTTTTCTCGCCTCATTTTGTCGCCCTGTCTTTTGATTATCGACCCACCATTCAGCAACCATTATTGCAACTGCCCAACGTCTATATTAGGAGCTTCGCTTCAAGGACGGAACTTATTCAGTGCAAGTCGCAAGACGTCATTTCAAGTGCCATCAGAGGTTATACGGATGGTCATTGTCGCTCATAAAGGATACGCCAGAACTTTTCTATCAGATAATAGTTTGACTAGGGCCTAGCGCAGACACTGCATCCCCGCAGCTTGATGCGTAGGGCTCAGTGAAATAAACACCTTGATAGGACGGCGAGAGCATTGAAATCCATGAGCAGCTCGAGTGCCTGTGCTCCTCACGAAACGCGGATTCTCGCGGGTGCTGTGGCTCAGAACACATGCAACTTTATTAAACGAGAGAAGTTAAA
>MVAQ01000235.1:0-33039 GCA_014825775.1 Krasilnikovozyma curviuscula | reverse complement strand
GCCTAAACCTCTTCCACTTCCACTCTCTCACACACCACACTTAACAGAAACAGATTACACACTCTTCTCTCTTACCTGCCCACCTCCCTTCGAACCGCACATTTCATCCGCACCTCCGCTCGGCAGTGCATCCTTTACAACAAGCTCTTCACCAAACTATACTAATAGAAGCGGATTCATTACAATATCCTCCTGGGCACGCGAGACGGATCCCTGTACCAACGCAGAAGTCGCTCGCACGCACGCAGGTGCGTTCCTCCAGTGGGAGCTCGTGTCGCCGCTTACAAACAGCACCGGCGGGTTCATAGGTGGGGAGGGGAGCATTTACCCTGTCTTCAGCCAGAGCATGTTTGTGAGCCAAGCGGATGTGAGGATACCTCAGTTGTACGGATACTTTGAGGAGCGCGAGATTGGTAGTGTGAGATGGGAGGAGAAAAAAGGGAAGGTAGCCTGGAGAGGGTCAATGTCGGGGGTAAGCTTCGCTACTAGAAAACGCAGTGTGAGTTGATCTTGGACTGATATTGGGACTGCCTCGCAATAGGTAGTATACCCTGGTAGTCACAGCATCGGTGGCGATTGTAAGTTCATCACATCTTTGTTTTGATGGTCCTTCGACTCTCGATCACTGATTGTGGCTTGTCTTCCAGGGCGATCAAGTAAGTGCTCAACGACTCATCCTTCTATGCGACACCTTTGAGACTGATATCCTGACGGACCGTCCTCTGCAGCTCAACGTGCTCGATTGCACTTTCTCTGCGGGAACAGTGGCTCACCCGCTGCCCTCGCTGGATTTGAGCCGTACTCATGGAGCGAAAACTTAACTTCTACTTCCTCACCAACTTCCTTCAGAGAAGTTATCAGAGAAGGATATGGAAGGAAGAAAGACCTCGTTGGCGCCTATCTAGAGTAAGTGTTCACATCTCATCCGTCTATCTTTAGACAATGGCATTTCATGTTTTCTTTTCGCCTTACTTTCCGATACAGTTGCGGAATTACTCACTTCCCTGATTTCGGGTATGATAATGGTGCTGAAGTTCTTTCTGAGATCAACACTGTCGACCGTCTGCAAACTTACGACGACTGTAAGTCCAGTCTCCAGATCAGATTGAGGTCAGTTAAAGCTGCACTAATACATCCAATTCAATCTGACAGACAAGTTTGTGCTTGATGTGGATGGATTCGGGTGGTGAGTGCTAACCTTTCTGCTTACTTCGACGTCACACACATTGATGGTATCTACTCAACCCTCTGTGCTCTTGAAACATCGAAAGGAGCGGACGCTATCGCAACCTCTTCGCGAGCGGGAGCGTTGTCATGAAGTCGACTTTCCACCAAGAGTGGAACTCCGAGTTCCTGATCCCTTGGTATCATTTCGCGAGTGACTTTTCCTCGTTCGAAGTTGTGTCTGCCAAATCTCACGGTCAAATCTCTTCGCGTGCAGATTCCCGTCAGAGGCGACTTGAAGGACCTGTTCTCGATCATGTCTTTCTTTGTTGGTGACCCTGTTACGGGTAGAGGCAGGCATGATGCTGCTGCGAGGAGGATCGCTGAGAACGGACAGCGTTTTTTGCGAGAGCATTGGCGACGAGAAGATCAAGGTGCGCTTCTCGTTTTCTTCGAGAGCAAGAGTGGGTATCGCTAAGATGGAAAATTTGCTCTTTGTTTCACTTTACAGATATGGAGCTTGGAAGAGTCTTGCTCGAGTACCGACGTTTGATGGACGACGGCCACTAAGTAACGACAGGCTTTCTCTAGACACCGAACATAGGATACTTCACACTACTGTCCTCCCTTTAACCTACGTTACTGAGCACTAGGTGTTCGTCGCTGCAGTTTTTTTTTTCAGCTGTCCACCGTTCTGGAGCTTTTATTTGTTTTTATGCTTGTTGACTGCGACGATAGACGACAAATATTTAACGAATCGAGGTAAACTTGGTACATTATTATGAATGCTTGTTTTTTTATCATACGCGCTTGGAATTCGCTGGGTTCAGAGTACGGTAAAGATGTTGGCAGTAGACTCACTTCGCGGGGACTAGGGA
Source organism: Krasilnikovozyma curviuscula (assembly GCA_014825775.1). Classification (NCBI taxonomy): domain Eukaryota; kingdom Fungi; phylum Basidiomycota; class Tremellomycetes; order Cystofilobasidiales; family Mrakiaceae; genus Krasilnikovozyma; species Krasilnikovozyma curviuscula. The sequence goes on along the minus strand of MVAQ01000235.1, from coordinate 30,997 downwards.
CTGGCGCTCGACGCTCAAGGACTCACAAATATTCAATCTACTCTTTATATCTACTAGGTAAATACTGAAGCTGTAGAAGGTCATATCAAATTTAAATTGACCCTGTCTAATTCTTTGGCTTGCTTTGTATCTCAGCTTTCGTTCTGCTCTTCGTAGGGCTAGCAACTGTCCAGTCCATTTTTCTTCCCTTCTCCAGAATCATCACAATCATGCTTCCTACCTCTATACTATCGATACATGCTACATCTGCACTAATGGCTCGATCAACAAGCAAAAAGAAGTGCGTATTTACCACCTTTGGTCTTTTTCTACCTCGACTGGCTTAGAATTCTGACGTACGGTTCTTTCTGTCCGACTAGATCTGTGCTTATCAAACTTGTCTCAACAGCATTGACGGGCTCCTTCTATGTTGACCATCGTCTGAGGACAGCACCGAAAAAGAGTGCCATGAAGTATGACAAAAAAGGTCAGTAAGCAATCAGGTTTTTTTTGGTCGATGGCTGCACGTCGTTTGGCGCCCTGCTAGACCAAACAAGGCATTGTGGACTCTTTCGTTATGTTCTATAATTGACTCTTTGCTTTCCGGCCTCTGCTTTTTTCAATCATTTGTTCCACAACGACTCATGTCAAATCGACTTCGCCATTAATACACCAGTGGATAGGCATGTGCTCTTCGTGGAACAGAAGCTGAAATAGAATAGTACTCTGAGCTGGTATTTCTGGCGGTGGACTTAAGTCAGGGTTGACTTTGTGACTTTGTGACGAAGACAACCAGCATCAGGAAGAGAAGCAAGGCAGCCCTCCTTACTTCTCTAGAACTCAGCTGCGAAGTAGATGGTGGTAACGATATGTAATGACGCTTAACGTTCTACAACGATGACTACGACAGCCACTGGCTGGGCATATGCTCACACTTTCACTTCTGACACGCCGGAAGTAGAAGGACCTGATTCCCTGCGCTCTCCTCTGCTCTCTATCCATTCAACTGTTGCATCTCGGTTAAACTGAACAGCTTGCAAAGCAATGTGACCATGAGCTAGGAATAAAACAGACGTGACATTGCTACGTATAATGATGAAAATGGGGCTTTAATAGAAGTCCGGTCTACAAATTGGTGGATGATTAAAAGGATACATGAGTGCTTCAGTTCGGGAAAGTGGTAATGGTAAGACCGATATAAGGTAAAATGCTACCGAGAGAAGTGAGAAATGAAAGGTGAAGCGTCTATGTACGAGAAGGTGCGTCTAAGTTGGTGGGGGTGACGTCTATCTAGACCTGAGCGAGTTTCCTGCCAACAGTCTTCTCTGCTTCGAGTCTAGCTCGGTTCGCTTCGAAGGCAGCTTCCTTACTGTGAAGAGAAGAAATGAAATTTCAGGTCAGCATACAGCCACAGAGGTCGGCGATAGTGCGATATGTTGCGTCAAAGCGACGAAGGTGGTGAAACGCAGGAATCTCAGAGATAAGGCTTCTCCCAACCTGAAAGGTGAGGAAGCTTGTGTGTAGAATTACGTCCACACAAGCTTCCGACCCATAGCGTGGAACCAGCGCCACGCCAAAGACGCCGGGTTCCGATAATGAAACTGAGCCCGCGAATAGGCGACAACGAATGGAAGGATGAATGGTCGGGGAGAGAGCAAGTACTAACCATTGTTGCAAACCAGAGCACCGATGATCTTCTGGAAGACGGTGGGAACCACAGCTACATTGGAATGACGAAGGGACATAGCACTGCGTTAGTGAACGGAACTTTAACCTGCATTAAGAAAGGAAACAAGCTATTGAACTTACAAGTTCTGTTCACAGTGAGGACACGTTCCTACAATCCTGACAGCAGCACTTGGGCATCTGTGAAGAGAAAAGCGTAGGAGGCGTAGCGGAAGCGGAAACGGAATCGGGTTTCGAGGGGAAGGGCAAGGCGAAAGAAGATGCGGTACGACGACAAATGTATCAGCTCATTGATTCAAGTATGACACCACGGGATAACTCCTACATCGACTCAGATACACAGAGACAAAGTGTGGGAACAGACACTCACTGCACAGAGGTCGAAGTGACTTCTTGGTCACCTCCTTCCTTAGGTTCTTCCCCTTCCTTTGGGGTGACAGGGGGAAGCAAGACGATGGTTCTGTGCTGGCATCTCTTTTTGACAGGCATGATGACAAAGGATAAGTCTTGGTTCGGTTGGTTGAGAGGGGCAAAGAGAGCTGGAATGAAGGACGGGGAGCAAGGTCAAGTCAGCACACGACTTCCAACGCATTAATACGCCAACAGAGAGGATGGTGCTACCCAAGCTCACTCGACCCCTCTCAGCAGCAAGGTCTGGATGGGATACAGCGATATTCGCATGGAACAGGGGACATACCTTTGAGAGCGGATTACTTGAGGGGGAGTCGTTGTCAAGAGCCAGTCTGCACCGCTCGTCCGATTTGAGGACAGACGTGGAACGACGCCACAAACTCCGGCTGAGGAAAGACCAGCCCTTTCGACCAGGTTCGATATTTTTGAGTCAAGCTTATGTGTAGTCACTCGGCGATAAGATTCGCGGAAGACTCATCCTTTCAGAAAAGAAGCGGTCTCAACCGGAGTTTGTCAGGAAAAGAGCAGGTTTTTGAGTTACTGGAAACTCCCCCTTTCCGAAATCAAAACACAGAAAGTTTATCACTATTCGTGAGAGTAACGAGCTACGTAGCGCACTTCGATAAAGCTCCAATAACAGAACGATCTACTGAGCCACCTCGAAAGACAACTTTATCTGCTTTGTGTCAACACATGGACCTGCGGAGAGAAATACGCCCGGGGAGCACTTACATGTCGATATGTCAAATCTTGCTAGCTATCGTCTTTGCACCATAGAAAGCGTAGGGCAAGGCAGTTTAGGTCCTATATTTCCACTCTGTAGCGTGTCCCCCAAAGTTCTCACCATTCGCCAGCGGTGCAAAACCAGTAATTATGCTTCGCGCTCAGCTCGACACTGGTTGACTCCCTACTCTTCTCGGTGAAAGCAGGCGGCACATTCCCTTTTGCCCATCAGCAATTAAAAAAACTTATAAAAAAACTCGATGTGAAAATAGCTTTGTCCCTCGTCACTTGATATGAGCTGTCACCGATAGCTAGCTAGCAGCGGTTGCAGGTGGCGATTGATTCTATAACCGATGGGAAAAAATCTTCAAATTGAAACGTCGCCTTAAGTTTGAAAGTGAACCACAACCGTTACTGTTCTGGCTGACGATGAGTAACATTGATATTGAGAAGACTGCTGATGCAGCACAGAAGCCCTTTGAGAAGGATGAACCGAACGGAATTCTAGTTACTGAAGCTTGTACGACCTTTGTTTTTATTTGTTCTCCACATCGTTGCTCACACACTTTTTGCTTGACTTAGCAGCTGCTGATAGGCTCAAAACTAAAGATGAGCTGAGAAATGAGGGAGATGGTACTGTGCAAAGACGATTGAAGGCTCGTCATATGGGTGAGTGGAATTATGGTCAATGATGATTCTCCTGCTCAATTTTGAAGCTGACCTTTTCCCTCGACCTTCCCACATCGAATCATTTTCCTCAATCTTATCTAGCTATGATTGCGCTTGGTACGTTTGATGCATCTTTCCCAGCATGAAGACCAATTTAGATCCAGATTTGATAGCTGGTGCTCGATACGTCATGTGGGCGAACTATCTAGGTTTCACTATTTTACTAACCTCCTCTCTGTTGCGCTTTGAAATCCGTCTGGATTCATCTTGTTGGGAATAAAGGTGGTACCAGTAAGTGCAATCTGTCGTGCTGGAGCAGTCTGTCCAGATCCTTTTACTGACCTCGCTCTCTCGGTACAACCGCGCGTATCTGTCAATTGCTTAGTTGGCACTGGTCTTTTTGTTGGATCAGGATGTGAGTTGTCTGTCTTTTTCTTCGGTTGAATGAAGTCAGGACAAGTTTCGACTCGATGGGGTTCGTTCGAGACTGTTTTCATTTGCTAGAAGCTGACATTTTGCTGCCTTTTGTCTTCATATCAGCTGCACTTGCTACTGGTGGACCAGTAGGATGTTTGCTAGGTACTTACTAGACGTCTCTTTGGCTAAGAAATGAAATATTGACCTCTAATTTGCGTTGCGAATTCAAAAACGTTAGGGTATTCAATCATGGGTGTCGTGGTATATTCTATGATGTTGGCTCTCGGAGAAATGGCAACGCTGTTCCCAGACTCAGGAGGATTTGTACACTTCGCTACTAGATTTTTGGACCCAGCTTTAGGTGTAAGTGGTAGATTATTGAGGAGTTCCCACTCTGAGTTCTCTAACTTTTTCTACTTTTTTGCATCAGTTTGCACTTGGTATCAACTATTGGTACAGTTATGCCATCACTCTCCCCACAGAGCTCAGTGCCGCCAGTATTGTCATCCAGTACTGGAATCAGAGCATCAACGTCGGCGCTTGGATCGCACCCCTCTTCGTCGCAGTCCTTATTGTCAACTTCCTTGGAGTCCAGGCTTACGGTGAAATGGAATTCTGGTTCTCCGCTTTGAAGATTGTTGCCATCGTCGGGTTGATCATCATGGGCATCGCGTTCGATTGCGGTGCTGGTCCAAACGGAGGACATTACATCGGCTTTAGAAACTGGGTACATCCTGGTCCTTTTGTACAGCTCTCAGCTGGGGATACCGTTGTTGGGGGAGCTTGGGGAAGGTTCCTCGCTTTTTGGGCTGTCCTCGTTCAAGCCGCATTCTCCTTCCTCGGAACAGAGGTATGTTCTGGCCCTCTCTATCAATCCCAGCAGCCTGCTCTAGCCTTCAATAACAACTTTCCTTCTCTTAGATTGTTGCTGTTGCTGTTGGAGAAGCTGAGAATCCCCGTAAAAATGTCCCAAAGGTACGCGAAAGATGGTGGGATCTCAATCGTCCTCCGCAGACGCTGTCTAATGCCTCCTATCTTCTGTGTTCGATGCCATAGGCTATCAAGAGAGTTTTCTGGAGAATTCTGTTTTTCTACGTCATTTCCATCTTAATCATCGGACTTCTGGTGAGATCGGATGACGACAGACTCCTCAACAACACCGGAGGAGGAACCGCCAACATCAGCCCTTTCGTCATTGCAATTCAGGTACGTTGCTATGAACCTCTAAAATTACAAATCTGGTACTGATGGTGTCCTGTCATCTTCATACAGGATGCTGGTGTGAAAGGACTGCCTTCGGTTGTCAACGGTAAGTCAGGTTGTTCTTCCTGGTTCAACTCAAGCCTTCTGCAGCTGATTTTGTTGATTTGCATTTTAAATTTAATCGTAGCCGTTCTACTGATTGCCGCCTGGTCCGCTGGTAACAGTGATCTCTATGCGTCTTCGAGAACCCTCTACGCTCTGGCTCTGGAAGGAAAGGTCCCCAAGTTTTTCCGTTATTGCACCAAGCAAGGTCTTCCAGTGTGGTGTCTCTGTGCTACTGGTGTATTTGGGTTCCTTGCTTTCCTCAGTTGCGGAGCAGGAACGTCAACAGATGTTTTCAACGTGAGTGATGACGTCGGATCTTCGGATTGTTTGCTCGACTGACGTGAAGTGGGACTGTTACTAGTGGTTGTACAACATCTCCAGTATAACAGGTTTGATTACATGGCAAATTATCCTTGGCTCGTACCTCAGATTTTACTACGGCATGAAGCGACAAGGTCTCCAGAGATGATCTTCCGTACAAGGGTATGCTCAAGTTTTCCCCCTTCAGTCCCAACTTATCTTAGTGCTCATCAATAATCTACCTCATAGCTCCATTCCAACCATACGCCTCATGGTTTGGATTCATCTTCGTCTTCCTCGTTACCATCCTCAATGGTTTCACTGTGTTCATCGGTGACAACTTCACCGCGGCAGGTACGTGATCCATATCTTCACCTGTATCGCCGTACTGACTGGATCACTCCAACAGGCTTTTTAACTGCATATGTATGCTTGCCAATCTTCTTTGTATTCTGGGTTGGTTGGAAGCTCTTTGGTGGTCCGCAACAGAGCGGTTTCTTCAAAATGACGACTTGGGTCACCCTCGACGCGATGGACTTTGACTCTGGCAGAAGAGAGCTCGACGAAGAAGAAGCCGAGGACAAAATCAACTTCAAGCCCTCCACCACCATTTGGGGCAAGATCTGGGATCTGATGTTCTAAAGTAACCCTGAGAGAAAGACCCCTTTGTATATCAGAATCTAAAGATGTATCCTTGGAGCTACCCTTCAGGGTAGGATGCTGTTGCACCAAAGCCTTTACTATCTAATTTTCATCAATCATGTCAACCACTCACCGGTGGCGCCAGTCGTTCTGACGGCACCTGCAAGTCGTGCCTGCACAGAGCATTCAGCTGGCTGGCAACCTCCATAGTTTCACAGCCCTTTTCTTGCATAGCGGTACATCAAACCCTACCCCTGTTCACTGGCTAGTGGAACTGGTAAAGCAGACCCAGAGCGAACTGGTTCTTGTTTGCTCCTGCTCGTTTGCAGCTATGGTCGATCCGTCGTCTGGGGATACGGGTTCAGGATCGCGGTTACCTGCTTCACTACTCAATGTGTCGCTAGCATGTACCGTATTTGCAACGGTCCTCAGCTTCTGGAGCATCTTCCTTCACTGGAAGTCTTACAGAAGGATTGCATTGCAGAGGTAAGAGAACACTGCTTCCTGACAATCGTAAACTGGCTTTCACACAGACCCTCTCTTCTTCGATATCTTTCCTATCATTACAGACTGGTTGTGAGGATCATCGTCATGTAAGAGGCCTCTGGTGGTTATTTGAGAGCTTGAACCTCATTCTAACTTGCTGTGCTCCGCAGGATCCCTCTCTACGCCATAGCATCGCTGGTTTCCCTGCACTCTCTGGATGCTGCGTACTGGATTGATGCTATACGTGATCTTTACGAGGCCTTTGTCATCTACACGTTCTTTCAACTGGTGCGCTACCCCCTTTCCTGCTTCCACCTCGCTTAACGTTGATTCCAGCAGACTGACCAAGTTCAATCCAACTGGCTGTCGCATTGGCTCAATGATAAACTGCTCAGATGGTTACATATCTTGGTGGAGAACGATCGTTGCTTATTCTCTTGCATGGAAGAACGCCGGTCCATCACGTCTGGCCCGTCAGCATCTTCATCCAGGAACTCGATTGCAGCGATCCATATACTTTTCTGGGTCTCAAAAGAGGAATTCTTCAATATGTCTACGTAAAACCGGTGTTGGCAGTGATCACTCTCATCCTCAAATCGAACCAGTCTTACTCAGATGGAAATCTCTCATTCAACACCGGATATACCTACGTTGCTGTATTTTACAACATTTCCATCTGTACTTCTTTATAGTAAGTATCTCATTAGCTGCTATTTGCATGAGAGCGGTCATTGACTCATACTCCTGGGTCGCTCGTGTAGCTGCTTGGCAATGTTTTGGGTTGTCGTCAACAATGACCTTCATCCCTTTCGACCGATGCCCAAGTTTCTTTGTGTCAAAGGCATCCTGTTCTTCTCATTCTGGCAAGGAATATTCGTTAGTTTCCTGGTCAAAGTTGGCGCTATCCGACACGTTGGCGTTTACACAGATCCTGAGGTGAGTAGTTGTTCCAAACAATATTTCCTCACTTTCGAACTCTCACAGAAATAATCATTATTTGCGATTATCAGCACATGTCTCTTGCTATTGGAGATGTGCTGATCTGTCTAGAGATGCCCATCTTTGCCATAGCTCACACATATGCCTTTTGCAAACTTAGCGACTATGGTAGGTTACTATATTCGTCTCCTTACACATCAATTACATCAACATCTGACAATCACTTCGGCGTTCTAGTGGATCCCAAGTTTGAATACGTTGCTCGATTACGGGTTGGCTCAGCATTCAAGGACTCCATTGGCGTCTTGGACCTTTATTACGACTTCCGCGCAACGCTCTCTGGCGGAGGAATATCATATCGTGGTTTTGAACCGGCCGAAACCTCTGTCCAGGTCCACTCGATAGGGAAAGCTCGCGAGAGGCGGATCAGAGCAGGTCTGAGATACACCGGTGGTGGAAAAGGTGGAAAGTACTGGGTTCAAACGCCGACTTCTCACGAGGAGAGAGACACTGCCATCAGTAGGGGCTACGGAAGTCTTTCGGATACCATCAAAGATGGTGCTCACCATGCTTACCAGAATGCCCTGGCTGTTGGTCCGCTGAAGCTGGAGGGCGAGGACAGCGACGAATCTCTGGAGTTTGAAGATGTGGAAGAGAAGGATGAAGAGCTCTTCGAAGAAGCAAAAGGCTACTTGCATGGTGATTGGGTGAGCAGCTTTTTTTTGCCTGTACTCTTATTAGAGTCGACTAAACTTCGCTTCTGCCACAGGGTTACAATGTCATTGATGTCTCAAAAGAAGAAGCCAAAAGAAGAATGAGGATAGAGGAGGACAACGTTCTTAAGGGATGGGGACGTCGTGGTGAAGGTAAACCAGGATTCAAAGGGAAAGGCAAGCCTAAGAGGGGTACTTACGGAAACTGTGAGTGGTAGTGGTGCATTTTCAGCCTGTTTGAGCTTCCTTACTCACTCCCTTCGTTTCTTTAGATTCCACACCCACTTCTGGATACTCAGGTGAGCGGTGACGTTATTCTGCACCGATTGTAACGCTGACGGTGTTTAATTGGTACAGATCGCAGTCCATTCGACGCCTCTGGTAGCCCAATATCATCTGGTTCAAATCACCAACAATCCAATGATAATATTCCGCATGTGGAGAGTCCTTACGACGGTGATGTAGAACGTGAAGACGCTTGGAGAGCCCCGGCAGATGCCGAAAGCTCAAAGTTGCAATGGACTGCACGTTCCAAGAGGACCCGCGCTGGATCTATTCCAAAAATAATCAAGGAACACGTCCAGGAAGTTATTGATGTCATCAAGCCGAAGTACGAGCTAGGATTCGAAGACGAAGATGAAGAAGATGAAGAGAATGCTCGAAAAACGCCGTCGCCGCTGCCGGACGATTGTGTGGACATCGTTGGAGACAAAGATCTTGCTGGTGAAAGAGACAGGAGGAAGACCCAAGCTGCTGCAGAGACGGACCGGATTATTCGTGATCTACAGGTCGCAGGCGGACAGAACGGGCATCACTACATTGACAAGTGAGCTTACATCTTTCTGCTGCTGTGAAAAGAATCACTAGTGAATACTGAATTCACCATATTTCTACAGACCGTCCCAATCTCCACTCTTTTCGCCCCTTCCAACGACCACGACCCATAATAACGACAACCCATGGTCATGAGATGCCTCGTGTACTTCGCCGAATTAGACTCATTCTTCGTGTCAGTCCCAGCGTCTTCTTCTGGCTGGCTATATGTACCACCTAGTTTGTGATTAGAGCCATTTGTTTCTTTGGAGAGCCTTCCTCGGGTAGAACGGTCGCAGCGCGCGCCCATCTGTCACTGTTTCTTGGCTAAAAAAAAAAGACTCGTATCTGAGATTCTTTTGCGCGTTCAACCTTCGAGAAGCTTCATTTTTACCCCAGCAAGTTGCAAAGGCACGAACGCCCCGGAAACGGGACCCTGTTATCGAACCTTGATTGAGGGTTTTTTCACGTCGCGACGCTTGGTTCTCGCCGCCTGGCAGACGTGTGGTGTGGTGTGGCCTCCAACTCCACTAGACTTTTCCCTTTCTCTTCAGTTTCATCTTTGTAAGTCCCTATCTTTGGCCCCTCTACTTGTCCTCTGTGGGAGCAACTACCCCACCGGAACATTTTTGGGAGCAGGGCTCATTCAACGCTTTTTTTCCAAGCATAGCTTTTCTATTCTGGTTTTCATCCTCACCCCTTTATACCCGAACAGCTCTCGCATAGGCAGTATCCCTACACAATGGCGTATCGCCAGACAAACTCATTCGACGGCAGCCAACACGAGCTTCACCAGAGCACGGGCTACACTGACGGAGACGCTGGATACTATGGCTCTCCCCAACGCGCAGGAGGAGGAGGGTACGGTGCGACAGGGGGTTACGACAATTCTGGCTACAACAGCAACGGTGGTTATGGATATCCTGTACCAGAGAAGAAGAAGAAGATCTCAAAGTGGTTGATCATTGGCCTGCCAATTCTCTTGTTGGTCATCATAGCTGCAGTCGTAGGAGGCGTGCTGGGCTCGAGGGCTGCGAACAACGCGTCGACCTCTGGTAACAAGTCTGCAGGCAGTTCAGGAACCAGTACTGGAAAAGGCAGTACTGCTACGGGTACTGGTACTGCTGCTGCGTCGACCCAAACCAACGCTGCTGGACAACAGTTTGCCGTTCAACGTGTTGCGACTGGAACTGACACCTACTTGCTCCCCATTTACCCAACCGCTGTAAGTGTGGGAGTCCCGAATCTTTATTTTGCTGGTTTGGAAGCGATGAGCATCTATTCAATGGACTAAAACCCCTTCTTGCTTCCTACCCGCCACTTACACTCCCCGACTCTGAAGGTCAATACCGCCATTGACGTCGCTCCAACCAATATCGCTAGCGCCAACCACACCTGGGGAACAGATCCAGATGCCAGCAGTATCTCAGCCACATCTCCAAGATCTCACCCAAGAATCATTGCCCCTCAGTAAGTCGTTCAAACGATGCCTCCTGAATGCGCCCACTCATCCTTTGTTTGAAATTTCGCTAATGATCACCTAGGTACAAGTGGGATGCTCTAAAGAATGGTCTCATTGCTAACGATGGATACCTCTTTGGCTGGAACGCTACCATCTTCGCCAACGCTTCTGCCGACTACGATGCGAAACCCATCACTTATGATGAGGACGGTGGCCTCACTGGTTCTGGTGTCTTGGATATTGCTCGTATCCTCAAGGTCAGAGTCAAGAACTGGGCTTATGCTTACAAAATGACCAACGACACCAAATGGCTCGATAGAGCTTGGCTTGAGCTTGAGGTGGGCTCCCACTGATTTGTCCTGACCATTCATATTCTGATCTCTATTATATTTCTCACTCTCGCTAGACCGCTATGGGTAACAATCCAAGCATCCCGTTCGGTACTGATGATACCCGTTGGAATCCTCAACACTTCCTCGACTTGGGAGAGTTTACCAACGCGTTCGGTATTGCTTACGATTGGATGTACGACGGCTGGAACAGCACCCAAAAGACGACCCTCAGAACTGCTATCGTTGATTTTGGCTTGAACTTCTGTTTGACTGCTCTCAATGGACAAAACGGCACATGGGACTGGTGGACTGGAACTGGCTCTCAGATCAATGGTAACTGGAACTGGTGAGTGCTTGTTTGACCGTTTCTAGCGATTTCCAAAACTTTTTTTTAATTATGGGTCTTCTTTGATACAGTGTCAACAATGCAGGCTGTACCATTGGTGCTCTTGCTATCCTTGGAGACGACACATCCGGTGTTGCTCAACAAGTCATCGATGCTGCTGTTCCAAATGCCGAAAAGAATTGCATGCAAGCGGTTCATGCTGGTGCGTATTAAATCACGGTCTGATTTCGTCTAATTAGAAAGCTCACCACTTTAGTTGCCTTTTGCCAGACGGAACATGGAGTGAAACCCCTAACTACTGGTACTTCGGTACAACTGGTGCTGCTGAATTAATGTCAGCCCTGAACACCACCTTTGGCTCAGATCAAGGCCTCTTAGCTTCCAACTCGAACTTTGGTCTTACTGCTCTTTATCACATGTATGTTCAAGGGATGACCTCATTGTTCAATTACGGTGACCATGGCCCCAACAAGTAAGCACTTCTTTTCTTTCTTCCTCTTTGTGCTCTACCAACTTCAACTTTTCAACGCAGGTACTCTGCTACTGCCAATTCTCTTTTGTACTTGGCCGGCGCAACAAGCACCCCGAGATATATGCTGTATCAGCGTGAACAGTACGATGCTTCTGAGCCATGGGCGATGTTCTGGTATGATCCTTCGGTCAAAGGTGTCTTCTGGGATGGCTTGGCTTTGGACAACCACTTCAACTCTGGAAGCGACGATTGGGTAAGCACATCCTCTCTCACGCTAGGCTCTGCCTGTTTTCTGATGATAGAACCCTTTCTCATTTAGGCCTCCATGAGATCAACCTGGACTTCTAACAACGGATTGTACGTCGCAATGAAGGCTGGCAACATGACTGGACATCAAACGCACGGTGATATCGACGCTGGCGACTTCGTTATTGACGCCGTAAGCTTTGACGATCTTCTTTGATGCTCCCGCTATCCTGACATTTTTCCTCTACTGGTCCTTTTCCCTCTCAACAAGATGGGTCAACGCTGGGCTGGAGATTTGGGCTCTGCCAACTACCTCTCTACAGGCTACTTTTCATCTGAAGGTGAAGGTTCTCAGCGATGGTTGTACTACCGAAAGAGAACTGAGGGCCAGAATTGTCTGGTCATCGACTATCTGAACCAGAACGTGGACTCGCAACCATCTACCAGCTTCAGTTCTACTGGTGAGACCCAAGGAGCCAGCCCAGTCATGACTGTCAACAGCTCCTCAACTGCCTACTTCACTACCGACTTGACAACGGCTTACAACGGAACTGTTGTCAAGAGAGGTATCCGTATGCTGAACCAACGTCGACAAGTGTTGATCCAAGATGACATCACCGCTCCCTCTGCTACGAACATCCAATGGAGAATGCACGTGAGTATTGATAGCCTTCACTACTAATAGTGCATTCTGCTAAGATCAGTCTTTGATCTGCTTTCTACTAGACCAACGCTACTATCTCCATCTCCTCTGATAATATGACTGCCACCTTAACATTGGCCAACCAGACTTGCACTGTCACCATCGCTTCTCCATCAACCGGAGCTTCCTTTGTTCAGCTCCCTGCATCCAGATATACCACAGATCCATCTCTTCCATCTCAACCCACCTATGAAGGTGTCCTTGAAGATGGTGACCAGGATAACTCCCCCACTGTCGTCCTCGGAATCAACCTGTCTGGAGGAACCTACAGCTTGCAAGGTGATTTGACGGCTATCTTTCTTTAATATTCTTGAGCTGTGCTAACTTAATTCTTTTATTCTATTCACAGTTGTTTTCAGCCCAGACTGGAAGGATGCTTCTTCCAGTGCCTACTCGGCACCCAACAACGTCGCCATCGACAATTGGTCGTTAACGAGTCACTAAAAAAGCAAATGGCAAATCATATCCTATGCCGATACTCTCCTTTGATATTTTTTCATTTTCTCTTTCCCCTCTTCCGCTCTGTTCTCTTTTATGACCCATGTACTTCAGTGCGCCATGCTATTTCCCTTCTTCACCGGACTTTCTACCTTAACGCTTTTCTTGCTCATGTTTGTTTGCTTCGCATTTATTATTTTTCCTCCACGCTGGTTTCTCTTCGCGAAAAAAAAAGCAAAAAGTCGCGCAGAAGGTAGTGTTTATTTCACCAACAATTCCGAGTTTCAGGTGTTGCATCACCCATTCACCTCTGTTTCCTTTTCCGACGATGCCAATACGAATTCGAACCATAGGGCCTATTCTTTCATACCTTCGCCTGCAAATCCGCAAAAAAACAAAGTTCTCATCTCTGTAGTCCAGTATGACGCGACCAACCAGAGACCATCGTGGTAGATTGAGAATTGCTTGTTTTGCTTGTCGATAGAGAGAACATGGATCCCGTATATCATTGTCTCACAAGTTCGAAATTCGAGGTTACGAAAAAAGAGGTAGCAAGTAGGTTGGATGGTGCACGGTCCTTTAACTGTTTTAGGCTTTCTCATAATCCTGGCCCTTTTACACGCAAACTGCATTGAAAGCTCATAACTTCGTCAAATATGAATGGGGATGGTACGCTTAAGTCCTCTTTAGCCTCTTCATCTGAATTCTAATTGTTAGCACCCCTGGTTTGGGTTTTCAGTAGCTTCGAGAGCGTCCGGCAGACCGTTGCTCCCTCCCCGTTCCAGCTCCCGTTCGGACTCGATCTCTGCTCTTGGAAAGGCGAAAGCATTTTTGGACATGGCAGTTGACTCGTCCTCCCCTTCAAAGGAAGGTCAGGGTGGTGTGGTGGAGAGTGGGCGCTCTTCACCTATCACTTCAAAGGAAGGAGGGGTTTCGACCCTTGGCCAGAAGATGAGAAGGATATTGTCTGAAAGAAGAGGCTCAGCATCACTAGAGATATCGCTAAATCAGGGTTCTCGGGTAAGACTGATTTCGATCTGTTCCAAACGAGTGATTCTCACACTTTCGCTCTGTCTCAGCCCTCGTCGCCATCTTGGAACACCTCTGGACCTGCTTCACCTATCCTAAAGCTGCCATCGTCTCCGACTATGTCTTCTTTGACTCCCGCTCTGGCAACGGCGTCCTTCTCTCTTATAACCAATCTGCCAGTTACCCAAGAGTCATCCACTTCCAGTCAAAGATCAGCATCTCCAACATCTCTTTTGAACGATTCCTCTCGCTATACAGCTGCAGTTTCAGCGACGACAAGTGGTGAACCTTCATCTCATAGAGCCAGTCCGGCGCTGTCGTTTGCGAGATCGAGAAGTTCAGCTGCAACCCCAGAGGCACCTCCGAAACCCAATCTAAACTACCCCACATCAAGTGGGAATGCCCATATTACCAGCACCGAGAGTGTTGAACCTGGAGATACCAAATACGATACAAAGTCTACTCTTCCTGCCACCGCGCAAGCTTCCGCCTCCCCACCACCACCTCAACTGGGAAGTGCCGCTAGTGCCTCGTCGACGAGGAAGAAGACAAAGAAGCGAGAGAAGGATTCTTTCAGAGAGAAAGATGGTGGACCCTCCACCAGAGGCTACATTCCCGCCGCTCCTGTCATAGGCGTCAACTCTGAAACACCTCCTGCTGAAGTTGCTGCAAGTTCTAGTAAGCACCGTTTGTCACCTTTTGCACCCTCAAAGCCACTAACAAGCTTCCTTCTTTTCGACCAATCGAGTTATTTACTCCTCTCCTGTTCCCTTCTATGGCTATCCACCTCTCCGACCGCTTCGAGCGCATTCAGCGACTCTCGTTGGTGACAAAGTCTGGATATTCGGTGGTTGCGACATGAGTAAGTGCTGGGGAGGTATCTCCATCTTCAACACGGAAACAATGTACTTCAGTCGTATAGAGAAGAGTAGAGGAACTGCACCACCACCTTTTCGTGCGCATACGGCCACGCTGGTCGATGCAACGATATACATCATCGGAGGAGGAGACGGAGGCTCATACTCAAATGCAGTTTATGCTTATGATACCCGTGGGTTGGACGCAATTTTTATCCCTGATCCGTCGCACTTGCTCTGATCTCAATCGCTTGTTTCGTTCTCTTCCAATTGTAGGTACATACTCCTGGTCACAGCCGTACGTTTGTACTCCATCTGATAGAAGACCCCCTCCACGGCGAGCTCATACCGCATGCTTGTATGAGACCTCAACACAGACGTCGATATTAATATTTGGAGGCGGTAATGGTTCAGCGGCTCTCAACGACCTGTGGTCACTTGATGTGTCAGACCCCACCTGTTTAGAATGGAAACTTGTTGAAACTCAAGGGTCAAAACCTAGTGCTAGAGGGTATCATTCTGGAACGTTGGTGAAGGATCAAGGCAGGAACGGAGAAGGTGCCAAGCTCGTGATCATTGTGAGTTTCTATTCTGCCTCTAGGAGACAAGAAAGGAAACTGAAAGAAGGTGTTTGTACTTCGTTTAGGGGGGAAGTGACGGTTACGAGAGCTTTGATGACGTCCATATACTTGACCTCGGTAAGTCACAATGACAACAATTGTTGTATTTAGCTCATAATTTTGCTCTTGATGCAGTAATGTCGAAATGGTACAATATTCAGACAAAAAGCAGGCATCCTCGCCTCGCCCATACAACAACAAAATTAGGTTCATATCTGCTGGTGATGGGAGGACACGACTCCAAACAATACACAGAACATGTTTTGTTTTTCAACCTTGGTAAGTTATGTCAGAAGGAAAAGGCAACGTTTCTAATAATATCCCCAGCTGACTCCTATCTTCTTGGTTCCACCGCAATAGTGACACTTGAGTGGGAAACCAAGCAAGTTGCGGGTCGCAAACCTGCAGGCAGAGGTTATCATGCAACAATCTTCCACGACTCGAGAGTTTGGATATTTTACGGGTTCGATGGGTCCAAAGTGTTCGACGATGTACGTATCTCATACGTCTCCTGGAATGATGTGGTTTAACTTAGATCTTCCTTTCTGCAGGTCTGGCAACTAGATTTAGGGGCACTGACTTATATTGGCTCCATCACGAACTTTCACATCGACTTAAGTAAGACAGAAAAGGAACGCCTTACCAAGAAGCACCCAAGGCAGGTCTCATCGTCCCAGCCAACCAAACCAAAATCAACGTCTCTGTCCACCTCAACTCCCGTTGACTCTAGCACCTAGTGATGATTTATCAAAAGCGTTCAGCATTTTTCACTTCATGGACAACTAGCCTTATTATTCCCTTTCATAAACCATAGATACCATCGCACTCCTGCTAATTCGCACTGCATATTACGACCGAAACGATACCGTCACCTTATCTTCTCCTTCTTTTCCTTTGCTATGAGTCCATTTTTCAACATGTACGCTCTTCTCATGTAAGAATTCATAAATCTTTTGTTTTCCTTTTCTTTTTGGCCTGTTTTGATTTTGCGTGGCTTTATCGGAAATCGTAGGGCAGCTTTTCGCGAACGGTTTGTCGAGTTGATTTTATCGCTCAAAGGGTCTCAATCTCTCTGCAATCATGTTCAGATCTACTCTCTCCGCTTCTGCTTCCTCCTCAGGTAAGTTGCAGTCTGCTATTTGTACCTCGTTTTGTTTCTCATCTTTCCACGACAGCGACTAACTGA
Source organism: Krasilnikovozyma curviuscula (assembly GCA_014825775.1). Classification (NCBI taxonomy): domain Eukaryota; kingdom Fungi; phylum Basidiomycota; class Tremellomycetes; order Cystofilobasidiales; family Mrakiaceae; genus Krasilnikovozyma; species Krasilnikovozyma curviuscula. Next base: position 14,220 of record MVAQ01000235.1, on the reverse strand, counting down.
TGTGAAATCTACCGCTTGTCCCTAGGTCGATTCTTCTCGACTTCCAAAGCTGTTAAAGGTGATTATGCCAGCACAGTGAAGAACTTGCTCATTAACGCCAACACCAAGGTTCTTGTTCAAGGTTAGTTCCTTCCTCCGTTCCTTTTTTCACCCTCAGGAGGCCTGCGAGATCCTTTTCTCGTGACGTGTGGTCTCGTTACTCTCTACTGACCGGCTATCTTCGCACTCTATTAACTCAGGTTTCACTGGAAAGACTGTGAGTCTAATGTTTTGGGTCACTCAATTCTAGCGATTCGGAGGAGAGAATCGCAGAGAGATGATGAATGGAACGTATGAGATAGGTTCTCTGCCGTGTCAGACGGTCTTCTTGCTACATCAAGGTGGTGGCCAGAAGTTTAGCGATACTGGGCTCGGAATATCCTTGGGAAGGAAGCAATCGAGAGGGGGAGAGCGAATTGATGATTTTCAAGGCGGGAGGGACGACGTGAGGATGGAAAAAACGTGTCCCTCCGTCTTTGCCATTTATTGCGGCCAATCGCTCTACAAGGAGAGGAAACTGATCAATTCTATTTCTGGAGAGGTTGGTCATGTTGGCGTGGTGGAACGAGAGAGTGCAGACCCCGCTTTCATCGTGCATTGCTGACGATCCGTTTTGTTTGCTTCACCCATTGCCTTTTCTAATCAGGGTACTTTCCATGCCGCTCAAGCCATTTCCTACGGAACCAAAATGGTTGGAGGTGTCAACCCAAAGAAGGCTGGTACCACTCACTTAGAACTCCCAGTCTTTGGAACTGTGAGGGAGGTAAGTTTCCCCTCACCTGACTTTCTCGCACAACCATTTGCTGATCTCTGCCCCGGTTGTATGTCGTACTCTTTGTTAGGCTGTTGAGAAGACCAAGCCAGATGCTACTGTCCTTTACGTCCCACCACCAGCTGCTGCTGATGCTATCCTCGAGGCCATTGAAGCTGAAATCCCATTGATCGTCACCATCACCGAAGGTATTCCTCAAGTAAGATAGCCCATTTGATCGTTAGCTTTAACACCATTTTTGCTGACATTATCGCGTTTTCCTCCAGTTGGACGAGATCAAGGTCATGAATGCCCTCAAGTCGCAATCTAAGTCCAGAATGGTCGGACCAAACTGTCCAGGAATCATCGACCCAAGAGGATGTAAGATGGGTATCATGCCAGGTCACATCCACATGCCAGGAAAGATTGGTACGATTGACGGCTCACTTTCTCATCTGACTGGATGTCCATAACTGACTTGGCTTCTAAACTATCTATAGGTATCGTTTCCCGATCTGGAACTTTGAACTACGAGGCTGTTCACCAAACCACCGGTGTTGGACTGGGACAATCATTGGTCATTGGTATCGGAGGAGATCCATTCCCAGGAACCACCCACGTCGACGCGCTCACCGTCCTCCTCGATGATCCACGCACGGAAGGTATCGTTCTCATTGGTGAGATCGGTGGTTCTATGGAGGAGGACGCTGCTGAGTTCTTGGAGACATACAACAAGACGAGGAAACAACCAAAACCAGTCGTTGCTTTCATCGCTGGTGTTTCTGCTCCACCAGGCCGAAGAATGGGTCACGCTGGTAAGAAATGACTCGTCGGTGGCTCTCGACATTCTCTTTCACTGACAAAACCTCTGCTTTTGTCACAAGGTGCCATCATCTCTGGTGGTAAGGGAGCTGCTTCCGACAAGATTGCCGCCCTTCAAAAGGCTGGTGTCGTCGTCGCCATGTCTCCTGCTCAGATCGGCCCATTGATGCTCCAGGCGATGAAGGACGCTGGTCTCGCGTAAAGCGGGGAGTGGATGAGTGACGAAGTTTTAGGGCAGGAGTTTGAACAACTGATGACGCATTAATGCGATAGACTTTCTTTCATGTTTCAAAAATCCAATCCATTGCGCAATGCAAGAGGGGCACACAATCACCAACTGTTCTGTCATACGTCAACAAGAGAAGGGTACCTGACTATAAGCTATAAACGCAATGTTGGGGGATGAGGCGGGTGAAGGCGCTCAAACTGGAAGGATTGTGGAAGGGTCATAATACGAAATCAGACAGTGATAGATGCCTCCGGCTTCGGTTCTGTTTCTTTCAGAGGAATAGATACAAATGCTGAGGTGGTGGCAGTATTAGTGGCAGGGGCTCCCACAGCCTCAACGTCAGCATTGTTCGCCGAAGTGGTATTGAACCATGGATAGCTTCGAGAGTTGTCATACCAAACCTACTCAAGTGCAATTTAGTCAGGTGAGTCTCTTCGATTCTTATTCTTATGTGATCATTCTTAGGGGATTGTTCACTAACATTGTTGTTTTTCTTCGTTGTTTCGATGATGCAGAGAGTGAGCAAGGTTCCGAAGAGGATTGTAACGATGATCCAGTTCAGCCAAGCAAAAGCGAGGTCGGCACGTCCTTCAGCACAGACAGAGTTTGAGACTGTGCCAATATCTGGACGAAATGTGGAAAGGATGAGCTCTCCGAGATTGTATATGGAGCGCAAAAGAGCTTACAATCTCCGAACCAATCAACAAGCGCTTTTCCACAAAGACTGAAATCAGTTGTTGCTGTAACAGCAGCAGCTCCCGCTAAAAGAGGAAAAAATGGGTCAGTCTCAGAAAAAGGTCAATTGAAGAGACGAAAAGGTGAAGAATTCATACGTACCAAGCCAAAACACCCACAACAACCCGAGCATACACACCTCGACAATGTTGTTTACGACAGCGTGCTTGGATTCGGTGAATCCTCCCACGTTTCCCAAAATGACCCAAACAAGTAGTACAGCAAAACTGAATGCACTCGCAAAGGCCAAGAAATCGAAGGGTCCGTTGTTGAAGACAGACGCAGCGTGGGCTGCCAGTCCTAGTTCGATGATTGAGAAGACAATGAGGAGAATGTAGCAGGCGAAGCTAATGCGATTGATGAGGTTTATTGGAAGAGCCATTTTGGCTATTGATAAGATAGATGCGACTGAGATGACAGTGAACAACGGGAGCGCAGAGTCAGACAGGAACTCGACAAGATTGTCGACGGAGGGAGATGCGGATGGGGATGAAGAGTAAATGCCTTTCAATGGGTTAACACTAAATTTTTATATCCTACTTTCTCGAAGAAATCGAGCAAGCCAATAGGAGAAAGGAGGATAAAGAGAGACAAGAAGGATCGGCAGATCGGTTTGGCTCCTGATGCTTTCCGTCGCAGTTGCTGCAGCCGTCGCAGCCCTCACCCCTGAGCTGCTATTCGCCTTCTGGACCTGCATCGTGCTAGTTTAGTACGTGTACTTGCACTAGTTTGATCCGTGTGCTCGCAACGGCACAGCGCGAAAGAAACCTTTTTTTCTCATTAGCTGTTGGTCATGCAGATCAGAGGTGAAACACGTCCGCGGCAAGGGAAAAAAGCCCAGCTTCGAACTGTCCCTAGCCCCTGTCTGTGTTAAGTCCAACACACACAGAAAGAGAGATAGAGAGAGAAAGAGAAAGAAAGGAGCTGTTTGATCGATACAGGAGGAGAATGATACGGGGTAGCAGGTTCTTGATCAAACGGCGCCGTCCACCTGACAGGGAAAACCGTCCACGTTTCTTGCACTCTTTCCCATCACATCACCGCCGGCTACTGCTTCGGCAAGCGCTGCGAAGAGAGTTCTTAACTTCAAGCGCCAGAAGAACACTGAACCGCCTCGGAGTAGTAGGGTTTCGCCAGGATTCATCGGCTAATTCCTTTCGCCAGTGCAGCAGTTATGACTCGATGATGGGCTGGCTGGCGTACCGGTCAACCTCTTCAAGGGTTGAAACCAGGAGACCGTTAAGAAAGCTAGGGGCTCTCTTTAGAAATAGCTTGTCAACATTCTTAACATTAAGGGAAGCAAGATCAGGAGCGCGACTGAAAGTTCATGGCGTCCATTTGCTCAACTTAAGAATCTTTGGTAAATTCTTGGAATTAGGTTCTCACTCTCTCCATCCATATCCAGGAGAAAATATAGACGTATCTCTCAAGGAAATTGGAGGACTGACCAAGTCGATCTAAACTTGTGAACACCGCCGCTTCCGATCTGATGTGCACTGCCTCGAAACACAACCAGTTTCCTTTCACGATTGTTTGGTAAGGGCTCCTCCCCCAAGTGACAAGGCAGAAGGAAGTTATTATTGTTCAGAAGATCATAGTAGAGGTTTCAAAGGAGAAAAGATTACGACTGGAAGGCACACAGTTGCCGAGATCGTGTTTTGATTTTGACAGCTACTGGGTTGTCAAGGGCAAAATCGCCCTCGCGACATTGAAGACATTGAATTCAGGGCTCTTATTGGACACTTGCAGTTTAAACATGCCTTTCCAAACAATTAAACCTTCAAACCATTAGGAGTATACATACGAGTAAGAGAAATGTCAATGCACAACACTTGAGGTGATTGTCCTCGAAGATGAGTACAGTAGTTCAAGAGGATACACACAGCTACCAAAATAAGAGAACGAGAAGAGACGGTAACAGTTACGCTACAGGTCCAGTAATAGTACTAGAATAGAAAAGGAGAGCCAAGCTCTCAGACTTGTGGCTTGGCTTCATTCATCTGAGGCTGGCCGACAGCTTGTTGATGTTGGATTCCGCCAACAGGGGCAGGAGCGTCCCATGGATGAGTAGCAGAGTTGGATGTCCAAATCTGGAAGAAGAAAAAAGAAAAAAGAGATGGAATCAGGAACGAGTTTACGTGCGCGTTGATTAGCGGGATCAGCCGCTAAGGGACTCACTTGGTTGTTTCTCTTGGATCCAACGGCCTCCATCAAGCTGAGTGCAAGCAAAGAAGCGAGCTGGAAGAAGACGATGAGCCAGGACAACCATGCGAAAGCAAGTTGAGCACGACCTGCGCAGGCAACAACAAGATAAGGTGTCAGTAAGTGGATTGATTACCTCCCAGCAAGGTGATGAAAGGGAAGAAAAGAATGGAATGTTTGTATTACCCTCATTGCAAGCTCGTTTGAGACTGGATGCCAAGCCTAGTCGAAAAGGAAGTGTCAGGGGCGGTGTTTTCTTTTTTAAGTTTTTTTCATTAATTTCAAAACTTTGCTCACTGCTGTTGTAGTAATATCCACCATACCCAGCATAGAAGCCAATATCACCGCAGACAGCAAAGTTAGAGAGACCGGTGGTTGATCCAGCAGCAGCTGTGAGAGAAAGTGCGGGAGAGATGAAGGTGAAACAAATAGGCACGAGATCAATCAGTCTTGGATACACAATTGGCGCAAAGGGACCTCAGATGACTCACCAACCCAAAGAATCCAGAGGAAGGCAAGCATTCCCAGCTCAACGATTATGGAGACGAAGATGTGCCTGTTGGCAGCGAAAGTTCCCATTCTGTTGAGGACGAGCCAGCCGGTGATGAGGATGAAAGTGAATGCGCCGACGAAAGCAGCATAGGCGTAAGATCCACCACCGATCTAAAACGGGAATACATAAAAGAATTTTCAGACACTGTGGATGATGCAGTGGCAGGGCCTAACTTACAGCGCTGGCAGCGTGTGCGCTGAGACCAAGCTCGACGATGGAGAAGAGGATCAGGACGACATAGAGGATGAATCGAACGCGGGCTAAAATGCTACCCAAAGCCATTGATTGATTGATTGTCTGTTAGAGAGCTTGTTTATTGTGTTTGGAGCTGGAGAGCAAGTGAGAGTGTGGGTTGGGAGTTTGAGATGGAAGTGTGGTTGGGATCAAACCTAAAGTCGCAGCGTCGCTACGAATTTATACTTTTTTTTATTAAAAGGAAGCAGGTGAGAGAGATGGCTGTGACCCCGAGGCAAAGTTGAGGGCGTGCCCAATCTGCTTCCTTCCTTGGCCTGCGCGCTGCCCGCTGGTGGGCGCTGAGGAGGTTGTTTCAGCTCGCCACAGATGAACAACACAGGCAGGAACGTAAACCTTCGCCCCAGCAGAGTTTTCCCATTCAGCATCCAGCTCCCCCAACATGCAGCATCACGTGATTCCCTCTTGCAGAGACCCATGTAAACACAGCGAGACGTCATTTAGCGTTCTGAGATCTGGCGCAGATCGAGTCCGTGCGTTTTGATTCTGGTTGCGGTGCCCGTCGAGCCCGGACACGCCCTCCGCAACACTGCTTCTTCCAAACAAGCGTCGGTGCTTCCAAGGGGAGCTGCCCCTGTACACAGCAACACACTTCCCAGCAGGGACACGGGGCAATCACCTGGACGGGAACGCCTCAGGAAATGACCCCACTCTCGCTGCAGAGATAAGAGCGTGAAACATGATCAGGCGCTTGCTTCGTCTGTATTGGGGACGGTGGAAGCACGTTTCGGTCGTGGAAGGCCATAGTACACACAAGGATCGAAAGCCAGGTGGTGGCCAGCGCAACGTTAATGCAATTGGTGTCTTTAATAAACTCAGAGTTGGACCGCGTCTGCCAGTGGGGCGACTAGCTCAGTTCCTCGATTGGGATCGAGTCGGAAGCGTTGCTAGCGTTTGAGTTCCCCAAAGAACTACATGCAGTCTTCCTTTCTTGCCGAGGGATTCAACAAATCGTAAGAAAAGAGCCAACAGTCCGGTACACAGTGGGCTGAACAGACAGACACACCCTGTTATTGCGGATGGATCTTCTTCCACCGCGTTTGCATTGCTTGAGGACATAAAATCAACACAGCTTTTTCTTCTTCATTAACTCATTCAGCCCAGAAGAGTCGGAGATGAGGGTAGCAGAATCGTCGCTAGGCAGGTCTTGACTGCACAGCAGATGCTGCAACAGTCAATGCATCTGCTTCTCCATACCGATAGATATTATACCTTTTTCTTTCAATTTGTTTCTTGTGGTCCTTCTTGTCCGGTTCCAAGGTGTTGGTTTTAAGAGGACTGCGATGGTGCCAGTCAAAGCGCCGCCAGACGATGAGATGGATTATATGTATCGCACTGAAGAACAAGAACTACTCTTTTCCTGTGCCTTATATCCAATTGAAGATCTTATTCGACAGCACCCAACACCTTTGTTCTAAAATAAAAAAAAAATAAAAAATGAAAAACAGCGCTGGTTCTCCCATCTCAACTGGCGCAAAACAGGTTCGCCACATCTGCGGGTTTGTGAACCTGATATTGTATTGTATCCATCTCCCTCCCCAAACACTTCCCCGGAAGTCCATTGAATAGACGGCATGCGAGTCAATGTCGACGAGGCACCCAGCGGTTCCGCCGAGGAAAAAGTTGACGAAAGGGAAAAAAATGAAATTTGAAAAAAGCAAAAGTCAACCCGTGGGAAATTTTTGCGGCAGCTGTACAGCGAAATTCGCCTTACCAAGCGCTTTCAACCACCACCACCACCCAATCAACCCATCAAGGTGAGTTGCTCGCCAGCCTACTATCTTGATCTATTTGTTCTGTCTGGAAACTGACAATTTCTCGCTCTCGTTCAACCCAAAACTCAACTCGCTTTGTAATAATACAGAAATCCGCCAAAATGGGAAGAAGACCAGCTCAATGTTACAGATACTGTAAGAACAAGCCGTTCCCAAAGTCTAGGTTAGTATCTCGTTTGTGCCCCTTGGACTTGAAGGTAGTACAAGAAACTGAACTGGATCCCCGTTGATGCATCTCAGATACAACCGTGGTGTTCCAGACCCAAAGGTAATGCGACCAATGAATCCTTCCACACAAGATACGACCATACTCATATATTCTCTCCCTCTACTCAGATCCGTATCTTCGATCTCGGACGTAAGAAGGCCGGACTCGATGAGTTCCCATTCTGCTGTCACTTGGTTTCCGACGAATACGAACAACTCTCCTCTGAGGCTCTCGAGGCTGCCCGTATCTGTGCCAACAAGTACATCGTCAAGACCGCCGGAAAGGAATCTTTCCACTTGAGAGTTCGTGTTCACCCATTCCACGTCATCAGAACCAACAAGACCTTGTCCTGTGCTGGTGCCGATAGGTAAGTCGCCTTTCGCTAACGGCGCGAAAATGGAGGTGCTTTGTCATAATGGAAACCAACTAATTTTCTTTCTTTCTGCCTCTTCTCTGTACAGATTGTCCCAGGGTATGAGACACGCTTGGGGTAAACCATGTGGTGAGTGTTTTGGTAGTGGAAGCGGTCTGGGAAAGAGTTGTGGGTTGCTAATCATGTCGCTCGTTTCCTCCCATCAGGTACCGTCGCCCGTGTCAACATTGGTCAACCAATTCTCTCCATCAGATGCAAGGACTCCAACAGACCAGTCGTCATGGAAGCTCTCAGACGTGCTCGTTACAAGTTCCCAGGATCCCAGAAGATCATCGTCTCCAAGAAGTGGGGGTAAGTAACATCATCGAAAGACCTTTTTCCTCTTTCCTTACAACAAGACGCTAATTACTTTCTTGCCTCGTAGTTTCACCTCCCTCGACAGAGAGGACTACGTTACTCTCAGATCTGAGAAGAGAGTCATCCCAGACGGTGCTTACTGCCAGGTACGTCAAGCTCACGGATCCGTCGCGAGTAGTGTTCTTTTAGTCACGACACTGATCGTCCTCTTTTCCTGGCACATTTAGTTCATCCGTCCAAAGGGAGAGCTCATCTCCAACTTGGAGAACTCCCTCCGTGCTCTCTAAACATTTTCTGAATCACGATGAAGATAGAAACCACACTCACTCCTTGAAGCTATACCGCGCTTTACCTTTCCTGATGTCACCTGAAGGGAGTTGGGAGGTGCTTGGATTAGTGAAGATGGTGGAGGATTCTTGTTTTCGTTTTTTGTGTTTAGAAATGTAGAGATCTGAAATAGCCGTTGAAGAGATTATGCGTGTTTGATGTCGCAAGTTTGTGAGAGAACGATTGACTTTCGTTGCTACCTTTCTTCGCTCACATCATATATCAGAACAGTAAACTCTTACGATAAGCCTGCAAGTCGAAAAATCGTTGCGATGGGAAGTAGCAGCACTGAGTGAAGAAGGATCACAATCGCCACACAAACAAGTTGCTTTGTACTGATATAGCACAGCAAGAGACATTCTTCCAACCGTACTCTGTTCAAATACAGTAATATAATCACGAAGCGCAACAGACCTGCGAAAGTAAAATCACGGTGTACACACGAAAAAAAGGACGAGGCGGAATTTCTCTCATCCCATTGGTCCCCTCTCTCACTCACCTCACCCAGTCAACATCCTCAGAAATGTCTCTCCGTGCTGTCTCTTCCCTCAAGCTTGCTGCTGCTACCAAGCCAGCTGTTTTCAGAGCTGCCAGAGTCCACACCTGTACGTCTTGATGCAGCTGGTTTGAATTTCCATTGGCTCGTAGGCGGATTGGACGCAGTAGCTAATCTCTTTCCCTTTTCTTATCTCATTCTGTGTTGCTACCTGCTCTCGTACATCGACTTGGACTTGTTGACTCTTTTTAATCTAATTCTCTCTCTCTCCGTTTGGGTCTCTGCTGGGCTTCTGGTTCTACGTCGGATTTGGGTGGTGATAGCTGCTGCAAGGGCTGCTGCTTCGACTGCTGATGTCAACAAGTACATTCCAGGTGGACCAGTTCTTACTGGAACTGTTAACGATGCAACGACTTACCCAGCTCCAGCTCCATCCCACGGTTCAACTCATTGGGCTTTCGAAAGATTGTTGTCCGTCGCCTTGGTCCCAATCACGTATGTTCCACTTCTCTTCGTTCAGTTAGCACCCGGCAAGAATGTTTTACCGATCACTCACTACTTTCTAACTACCTGAATGTACGCAATAGCGTCTCCACCCTCGCCGTCTCATCCACTGCGTCACCTATCCTCGACGCCCTCTTTGCTGGAGCGCTCGTTCTTCACTCCCACATCGGATTCGACGCCTGTTTCCAAGACTACCTCCACCCACGTAAATTCCCAGTTCTTGGTCAAATAGCTATCTGGGGTACTAGAGCTGCAACCCTCGCCGCTGCGTACGGTCTTTACGAGTTCAACACAAACGACATTGGTCAGTCTCTTCCCTTCAGATTGCAGAGGTAACACCAGCTCACAATTCCTTTTCTCTAATGCCTACTCAAGGTTTGACCGCTCTCATCAAGAAGGTTTGGGTTCAGTAAATTCTTGAATGATACAATGACAGTATAGCGAATACATATATTCTAGTTGTCTGTGGAAGGCTCCCATTAGCAAGACACCTCGAGACATCGCTTTAATGCTTTTCTTCACCTGTTGTTTAAGGCTCATGCCATTTAAGGTCATCAGAGTAGCCAAGCGTTTCAAATCAGAGGTTTCTGCGAGTGGCGCTCCTGCAAGCTGGGTTTTTGTTACCTAAACAGCAGAAAGTCAATAGATTGCAAAGCTTCTATCTTCTTTTATAGTCTTCTGAAAGAATGGAGAAAAACTGTGAAATAAAATAGCGACCGAGTCTGTGCATCCAAAATTTCAAGAGGACGTTTCTGGTTTTGTCTCCAAACTTGCACGCTCTTCTTGCAGGCCAATCTCCATAGCTTTTTGTTAGTCAACAAGATGGACGCCTTCAGACTTCTGACTCAAGGTGCTCGTTTCAAGAATTCCAAAGGAGACAAAACCCAGCAATTGTTCAAGCAGCAACCTGTGGCTTCGACCTCGACCGCACACCTGGATGAAGAAGCAGATGGAGAGGATGCTAGACCAACCGAAGCTCTCCCATCAGGTTTAGATTTCTTCAATGTTGGAGCCTCGTCGAGTGAAGGTAAAAAGAAGAGGAAGAGAGAAGAACCGGAATTCAAAGGTGACTTGAGCTTCTCGATGACCATTGAGCTACACCCTATCCTAATATTCCTTTTCTCGTTCACAGTTGCTATGCGTTCAGTGCCTACAGCTACTAATAGAACAGCTCTGACTGGACGATCACCACCGACGCCATTCGAGTCCCTCAAGGAATTTATAACCTCATACTCACCTTCAGCTCACCTCATCAAGAACCTCTCTCTAATGGGCGTAGGAGATCTATCAGAAGTTGGAAAGGCAGCAGGAGCAGTCTTTATGGCCAACAGAGACTTGATGACGGTCGCACCAACTGGAAGTGGGAAGACCATTGCGTATCTGTTGCCTTTGTTGACACTTTTGAAGGTGCCGGCCAAATCACTCAAAGAGGAAGCTGGGGAGAAGGCTGGTGGAGAGAAAAAGGGTCCAAGAGCTATCATCTTGAGTCCTACGAGGGAGTTGGCCATGCAGATTCAAAACGAGGCTGCGAAGTTGACGCAGGGAAGGAAATGGCGAGTGGTTGTTTTGAGCAAAGCTACAGAAGGAAGCGTCGTTGATGGAGTTGGTGAGTAATCGGTTTCGAAGATTGTTGTGTCACACTGATTGCTGATCTGTGTACTACTAGACATCTTGATCGCTACTCCCAACCGCCTGTGCAACGCTTTGACCTCTACTGACCTCTCATTGGCGAAGTAAGCAGCACATTCTACTTGCGTTCGCCCCGTTTCTGCTCACTTATAAGCAACTTGTTTCAGTACACAATACATCATAGTCGACGAGGCTGATCGTCTCTTAGACGATACTTTCCTTCCTCAAGTTGATGAAATCCTCACTGCCTGCACCAACCCAAACCTTCGTAAAGCCCTCTTTACTGCAACTCTACCCAGTTCTCTTGAAGAAATAGGAAAAGGGATTTTGAAGGATGGTGTTCGAGTGGTTGTTGGTATCAAGTCAGTTTCTCAATTCTAATGGTTCTGAATTCCTCACTTAGTTGTTTGGCCTATCGCTTTCAGGGATGCTGCTACTGCTCTCATCAATCAAAAGCTCGAGTTCGCAGGTACAGAGACAGGAAAACTTCTTGCGCTGCGAAACTTGATCAAATCAGGGTTAATGAAACCACCATGCCTGATCTTTGTTCAGAGCATAACACGAGCCAACGATTTGTTCCAAGAGTTGATCTACGATGGAATTAATGTCGATGTCATCCATTCTGAACGAACTGCCGATCAGAGGGACAAAGTGGTTCAAGGATTCCGTGAAGGAAAAGTCTGGGTGCTCATTACCACCGAGTTGATGGCTAGAGGAATGGACTTCCGGGGTGTAAACCTAGTAGTGAACTATGATTTCCCACAAACTGTCCAGAGCTACGTTCACCGAATAGGTATGCTGATTCTTTCCTCTATTTCCCCGCTATCAAGGAGATTTCCTGTGGTGTAAACTGGAGCTGACCACATTACACTTCTTTCTGTATCCACAGGTCGAACAGGTCGAGCTGGCCGAGAAGGTGAAGCCATCACGTACTTCACCACCGATGATGCACCGTATCTCAAAATGTACGTTTTGCTCGCATGTTTACATTTTTGCATGACTCGACGCCTTGACGTCTGTTCTCTGCAATTACAGTGTCGCAAACGTGATGAAGTCCTCTGGTTGCGAAGTTCCGGATTGGATCCTTTCACTGAAGAAGCCTTCCAAGAAGCAGAGAAGAAATGTCGCAAAGAGTGCAGTCGACAGGAAGGACGTCAGGACTGTTGGAGGTACGGGATTGGGTAGACAGGCGAGCACGAAGAAGAGGGAGATGGTTGAGGCGAGTAAGCGAAGGAAGCAGAAGATGTTGGAAGTTGCTCAAGAAGACAGTGGTAAAAGCTCGAACGGAGCAGAAGAGTAGGTTTGTGAGCTTTGCTCTGCGGTGCCACGCCTCTCGAGCACGTGATATTTATGATATCGTTCCAGTGCTGAGACGTTCAATTGTCACTGTATCACCAGTCATCGTCCATTGAGAAAACTTTGTTTAAAAGTGAAAATGTATTCCCACTCCAAAACGATGGAAGCATTTCATGAGACAGACCTGTGTGATCGATGGACGATTTTTTGTAGAAGGTGGCCCATCTTCTGTGAAACACATCACGATGAAATTCCTCTTCCCAACCTCCAAAGGCACACAGAAACTCAACCGAACTCTTAGATTGAAGCGTTGGCTTCAACCACTAGGTCTAACCCATCAGATTTCTGAGGGAGAAGACACTAGCTTGGTTCAAGTTTTCGCACCAACACGTCGGCTTTTGGGTCAGTCGAGTGGTGCTGAAAGGTGAAAGTAGGGATTGAAGGGACAAAGGGTTGTGAGTCTCTCTCTATGCGCATAATATTGCCTAGGCAGTAGTACGTACTAGATTGACATCCTGTACTGTTCAATTACAGCTTCGATCTGCTCCATGTCGCTGCCGTGTCATATTGAAGCTTCTACTGACGTGGAAGACGCCATTGGGCCTCTCTCCCACCCTCAGTTGGTACCCCCAGCACCCCCCTTGTCGCCCTGCCTATCTAGCTCATCCTCCACGCCAGAAGACCGCGACGATTTTGGTGCTGTCGATATTCTCCGCGACGAAGGAGAAGGAGACAATTTTGGCCCCACAGATCGAACACAAAAAACAACCTTCGACTCTGTTTCATCCACTTCAGATGAATTAACAGACGATATCTCCAAGAGTCTAGGGGCGTTTCGATTTGCATCGAAACCACCGAACACCAGAAAAGAGGGGACTCAAGCGCAGCTGCACAACTTGCCAAGTTATCTTTTTTCGTCCAACCTCCTCACCCCTCCAACAGATGTAGAGGACCCAGTTTCAACACCTACTATAGAGCATGGTGCTTTCTTCGAGTACCCGACTCAACCTGGAAGCACAGATGACCTGTTATCGCCTTTCCACAGTCATTCTGAGCTTCCACCTCCACAAAAGTCCCTGGAACTGTTGCAATTACCTTCAGCGTCGCCTTCTACCACATTCCACAACTTCTCCTCCCCACTTCCTCACCACCGGCCAATCATCGAGCAACGACCTGCGCTGCCACGTTCTTCGTACTCAATTCACCTCGCATCACAGACACAAAGGCCCCCCCTTCCTAACGCTCTAGCATCTTTCCCACCATATGTTCTGTCCAGTCCAACCATGCCACTATCGGTAATCCCGCACTACCCACCCCGTAAATCATCCGCGTCCTCTATCAACCAAGCGGCATCGCCCCAACAGGAGAACATACCTTCAAGAAGGCCGACCGTCATTTCCAATCTTCCTATGGCACGTAGGGCTTCTCTGATCGCTGATCAAGCACCTGTTCCTCCAGGACTGTTGGCGGCCTTGGCGAAGAGGAGAGGGAGCCAGCCGTCGCTGAATCGCTGAATCGGGGTTGCAGGGTTTTATAGTCGAGTAGGTTGACAAATGAGCTGCCGTTTTTGCTTTCCTCACAAGAGCATCATTAGTGATACCGAGCTGGATGTCTATCCGTTCCAGTAGATGGCATTGGTGCCGTATCTGTAGGTCTTCAGTCGTAGTCCTTC
>MVAQ01000234.1:0-33087 GCA_014825775.1 Krasilnikovozyma curviuscula | reverse complement strand
TTCGAAGACACCAACTTGGCTGCCATCCACGCCAAGAGGTACGTATTCTATCAGATCACTGTCTCAGGTCATCGCATTCTGATTTTGTTTCTGTGCGCGTTTCACAGAGTTACCATTCAACCAAAGGATCTCCAACTCGCCAGACGTCTCCGTGGTGAACGTGCTTAAGCACAGTTCTTAGGCTCTTGCCTTTTCTTCTATTCTTGTTCAGATACTTTTGGATCTGTTCTATTCGTTTTCGATCACTCTCTTTGCTATGCCTCTATGCTTTTTTGGATAGAATAAGCTTTGCACCCTTTCTCTTGCTCCTTCTGATGCAAGATCCCTCGCCCTGTCGGACAGGAACTCTGATACCTCCATCAGGGCATTCAATAGCTACCTGGCACAGCATACTTGAGTCATATATATTGAGCATCAAAACACCAGGAGATCTCGATCAATTCTGCGACGGTAAAATGAAGGTCAAACATTCTCTTGAGTAAACACGTCTGCCTACGTCCTCTTGGCAGCAGCCGGCATCTATTCTGCTGAAATTCACTTAGAGCACTCTCCCAAATACCTATGCGTATGATAGGGTGTGTTGCCCACTTCAAGTGATATTCCGAGTGGACGTCGAAAGACATATCGAACCAGAGTTTCCGTCGCGGCTCACTTCAACGCCTTCTATTCAAAACCTAATTTATATCAACAGACCCTCAAACAGAGTCATCATTCCTCGCTACGGCAGCTTCCCAACTGTACCACAAAATCGGAATCCACTCGTTTCAGCCTATGCACTGATTTGGCTTCAGAAGGCTGTCAATGTCGGAACTCACTCCACCGCAATTGCCTACCAATTCCCTTCCTTCTCGATTCCTGCCTCACCTTCCAAGGCAAATATCAAAAACATTGACATCTTCTGATATTGTGGACTACATTCAGCTGCTGAGGAAGATATTCTTACCTCGTGAGTCGAAACAGAAAATTTCTGGGGCGAGAGTCACTAACCCGAACCGCACTTTACATTGTTTCATCCAGCTATCCTGGGTTCTGGTAAAGAAATCACAGATTCTGGATACAATACTGAAGCTGAGGACGCTTCACCCTCCGGAGAAGAACAGGATGAAGAGCCGGCGTTCGTGGCGGTTCGCGCCGACGAGTTTGAACAGCAGTATGCAAGAGACTGGGTACTGATGTTGATCAAGAAGGGAGATGAGTGGGTCGAAGAATGCGGTGATGAAGATGAGGGGCTATTTGAAGGCCATGAGGGTGATGAGCCAGTTGCCCCAGAACGAACGCAACGGGAGCATGCTATTAGCGAAGCTGCGGCTCTGCTTGCCATATGGTCAGGCACTTCAGGTAAGCAACTTTAACTTGACTCTATATCTTTGGACAACTTTGATCTCAATTTGTTTCTGGCTCCGAAACCCTAACAGCATCAGGCGCAATCGTTCGATCCCTCCAACTTTCACCTTCAATATCCGTTGACATTAACGACGCTCCTTACGATGCTCATACCCCTGATTCAGTCGGTGTACAAACTTGGGGATCATCCGTCCTCCTAGCTCGGCGGATCATCGCACAACCAGAGTCCTTCCACCTCTCCACCAAAACAACTGCGCCAACCACTCGGATCCTTGAGCTTGGTGCAGGCACGGGAGTATGCTCTTTGGCCTGTGCAGCTCTTGCAGCTACTCAGCGCCTACCCTGGGAGATCGTCGCTACGGATTACAACCCTCTTGTCCTCCAGAATCTCAACAAAAACATCCTGATCAATCACCCTGCGCCATCACCCCTCATCACCTCATGTCCGCTCGACTGGCTGTCGTTCTACAAAGCAACTTCTCAATCAGATCCTCTTATGACCGTGGGTCGCGATGGGACAAGGATAAGGCCCGACCAACCTCTTGACATCTTGGACCCTCCGCTGGATCATAGGTTTCATGTCATCCTCGGTGCGGATATCGTCTATGAAGCACATATGCCGGCATGGATCAAATCAACAGTAGAAAAGTTTTTAGAATACCCAGCAGCAACACGAGCAGCATCATCGGCAGCATCGGCAGATAATAATGCAAGGACCAACGGCGGGTTGTTTTTCCTTTGGGTCCCACTGCGGCCAACGCACACGAAGGAAATACAAGCGATAGAGAAGACGTTCTTGCCGTTTGAGGAGGTCAAGAAGTATAAAATAGAGAATGGGATCGCTGAATGGAAGTTAGCAGTTTTGGATCGAGAGGAGTTGGTTAGAGTTCCAGGGGTCGGAAGGGCGGATGAGACGTGCTATCGGTTTTACAGCATTGGCTGGATCTAGATGACTTAAGGTTTTTTTTTTTTTTCAAAGTACAAATTTTCTATTCGCTTGTAGCAAGCATCAAGCTAGAAATCATTAGGCGACTCGTGCAACCGCCTCTTACAGCTTTGTCATCACACAGTTACCAAACAGAACTGGCTTGCGCGACTTGTCACTATGGTCGTCTCCATCTCTACAATACAGACAGGATCAAATATCATTATAAATACCAGCCGATCACCAACATGTAGAAAGATGCAACTGACCTCATCTTTCATAGCAAGACATGGGCGCTTCTGAATCTCCTCCGATCAAGGAACCCACTCATCTGATACCTTTCCAACGACCTCCTAAACTTAACCGCACTGGGTACCTCTTCCTCTTCCTCCTGACTAGTAACCCCGCTGTAGTAACAAGTACTCTTGACGATATGCCCTAAATCGTCCAAGTAATCGTTGGCGCCGCCGCGTTTCAGATGGACCACCCGCCCCGTGGTTGTCTTGAGTTTATCGGCGCTCTGAACAGCGCTCCATGGACCAAAGAGGAAGATGTGGGTGAGGGTTTTGGGATGGAGTTGGTTCATAAGTACAGGTAGAGGAGGGGGCGGAGATGTAAACGAGGAGGAGGTGGATGTGTTTCTCAAAATGAGGTTTTGAATGGGTGAGTCTGAGAGCAGAGAAAGAACGAAAGAGGAAAACAGAACTGAGAGACATGTCGAATACAGGGCAGGATTGGGGAAGGATGTGGTGAGCTGGAGCGTCTGGAGAGATGGCAAGAGTGCTTGATGGGGTGTGCAGGTGAAGAGGAGATCGAGAATCGCAGTGGTGGGCAGGACAATGGGGATATCCTTTAAAGGTGCGCCTTGAGTTAAAGGAGACGTCGAGAGTGGCTTCGGGTGGTCGATGATGGTTAGCGACTTTATAAGCGAGAGCAGCTCCAGTCGGCGTAACAATCGTCGAGGATCCGATTTATTCAGCTTTACTAGACAGTTTCCCCAGTTCCACCTGCTTATTCCCTCTAAATTCGTGCCTACGTCTTCTCGTGTCCGAGAAGAGGTGGTCCGCTTCCATCCTCCTCGCTCAACCTCAAACAGCCCTTCAAAGAGCAAGCACCATCGGTCGGTGTCCATACTGACCTCCACGGACTCATACAGCAGTCTATTAGCCTCACTATTAAAAGTGATAGAGACCAGAGACAACGTGTGAAGCGTGGAGATTTTCTCCTGGTAAGAGAGATGCGGCGAGGAGATGAAGTGCTCAAGGATTTCTGAAAGAATCTCTGGAGGGAATGGTATTGTCAAAGACTTCATTTGATCGAATGAGACACTGAATACTGGGTGATGCTAAGCAGTTGGGTGCTTTAAGCAGTAACGAAGCCGCTTGTTTTATGAAGCGCTCGCTTAGTCTTGAATCGCCAACGAGGATCTAACGTTTTCTCTTTCACCATATCATCACCTGCACAGTCATCAGTACTAGCGAGTAGCTTCAACAAAAACACGCCTAAGCACACTTAATAACCGTTTAGGGATCAACTGAAAAGTGACGAGGCAGTGGCCAGTCGCGCCGCCGGGATGATTTCTCTCTCGAAGGGAGAGCACCCAGGGGAAAGGGGACGAAGAAGTAAATGATTAATCAGAGATCAAGCTAATAGACGACTAGTAAAACTGTTGCGCATTCTAATCTAGAGCTTAGCCAAAATAGCTTCGGAAGAGGTTACCTTGAGATCTCCTGGTGACAGTAGGTGGAGAAAACATCGATGATGCGGGTCAGAGTTTGTTCGGTACTGAAGAAATCTCAGGAGAAAGTCCTACCAGGAGAGTCTTCAATAGCAATAGATTCAACAACACCATCAACGGCAACCAAAGCGAATCTCTGCGAAGATTCCCCCAAACCAACGATTTTTCCGATGACGAAAAAGGTCAGTCGATTATCGAATCAAGATATGGCGGGCGGTACCACCAGTCCTGTAGTGAAGAAGGGTAAGGTACTTACGACAGATCGCTTAGTTCCGAGGAAGCCAGAAGCATCAAATGAGAGTCCAGCAGCCTCGACGAAAGCACCGGTGTCATCAGCGAGGAATCTGACCTTGGTTCCCTCTGGAGCGAGCGACTTGCCCCATGCCTTGGTGACGAACTGAAAAGAAGGTATAAGAGATAACATCAGTAAAGAATATTAATGGGCAATAGAGATGAGGGTACCTACAGCATCATTGACGGCAATGACGAAAATCTCTTTTACGCCTTTAGCTGCGAAGCTGTCGTAGTCGAGGACGTATCCTGGGACTTGGGAAGAGCAGGTAGGAGTGAAACTAAGGTTGTTGTAATTTCAAGCAGAGGCCAGCTCGAGTCAGCGAGCTTTTATCTGTAGAATCTACAGAAGAGCGTCTACTGACCAGCCTGGGACACCGACTACAATAATCTTGCCCTCAGTTGGAAGATCGATGGGAGCATCTGGAGCAGTCTCCTTGACCTTGATAGATGGCAACTTTTCACCGACTAGAGGGAAAGGAATAGAGGAAGAGGGGTGAAGGAGATGAGCCAAGATCTTGAAGTGGAGTAGGCAACTTGACAGCGACCTCGACACAGAGAGGGCACTCACCAGCAATTGGAGACATATTGAATAGAGAAAGGATTGGTTACGTTATGTAAAGACTGGTAAGATATTGAAGTTTTGGGTTGGTAATGAGAGGAGGACGGCCTGCTGAAGACTGCCTGCCTTTTTATGTGTCCCGCATCCAGATCAAACACCGTCGAGAGTGTGGCGGGCTGACATTTGCTGACTGTGATGGACGAGGACATGAGTAAGGGAATGAGTACAGCAGCATCGACCGGCCGTAGTGAGAAAAGTAAAGCAAAGTAATAGTTCTTCTGCAGGCAGGAAGCAAGGACGATTTCTCCCTCGCTGCGACCTTTGCCATGATGACGTTTGCATGCTGCAGCGTTGAACGAAACTGAAAATAACACCCAAGGCAGATCCCTCTTTTCTTTCTTCCCAACTTCCACATTGGTCCAATGAAGCGAGAGTATCAATGAGGATCCGACTGCCCTTCCATAAGAGTTCCATTGCGTCTTGGGCAAAGCTCGCCCCTCTGGGAGCCGCATTGCTAGCTCCAGTGGTGAGTACAGCTCTGTTTTGGTCGTTTTTGTTCGTCAAAGGTCTAGAGATAGAAGTTTCTTTTGAAAAAGAAGTTTCTGGGGCAGGGAAAGGTTGCCTTTCCTTTGGTCGACCGATGAAGAAGGTCGCAGGCTCGCTGGCCGCACGTTTGGGTGAACTTTTGAGTACTGGCTTGTACGCTGCCCCTAAACCCTTCCTCTTCACTGGCACTTTCTAGCTCTCCTATAGTACTTCGGGCTTTGATCTTGTCCCATTCTTCATTTGTGAGGGTTACTCACTGATGTTCTCGCTTTGACATGTGTCCTGCTTCCCAGGCGACACTCTTAAATATCCCTGGCCTTTCTCAAAAATGGTACACAACTACAGCAGATACATCACAGTCAGTACCTGATCCGAAGGCTTGTCTCATTCTCAGCGCAATCGGCCTCGTGAGCAACCCGAAATTCTCTTTCGATATACAATGCGGACACTGAAGGCAGCTTTCTTTTCAGACTTTCAACGTGTGGGCAAACGCCTTGCTTGTGGGAAGATTCAGCGCTGGGCAGAAGAGGTGGGAACTGCTGACGAAGCTGTCAGCTGTCGCATGGGTGCTCACAACCGTTGTAAGCCTGTTTTTCTCCGACTTTTTTTTTTATAACGTAACACGAAGACTTTTTTAAACCATTGAACCATTGAAAAAACAGATCGCTTTAGTCAATATCATCCTCTTCGGCGCTCTCACTCGAAACGGGCCGCGCTTCCACTACTTGGAGGGCTTCTGGTGTGCGGTCTTTAACCTCGTCATCTCCGGCCTATGCACTGTCATGCTATTATTCCACTACTTTGCTCAAGTAGGAAAAGACAAAAAGTTCAAGGACGACATCAACATCCGCATCGCAGGACGACACTTCATCACCTCCCTCATGGCGTTGCTGGCGCTGATTGCGATTCAGGCGCTAATATTTTCTAAAATCGAAGGATGGGAGTACTTTGATGGGATATACTACTCTGTCATCACCATGGTTAGTGCAGATATATGCTTGCTTGAAATGATGGCAATCTGATGGTTTGGTCTTTTCAGTTGACCATCGGCTATGGCGACTTCGCCCCAGCAAAGACCTCAACACGGATTCTTCTCTTCCCATTTGTAATCTGTTCGATTGCATTACTCGCCAATCAAGTAAGAATACCTTCACTTTTCTCTTAAAACCTGTCACTACATTCCTGTCTCTTGCACCCCACAGATCTCAATGATCATTAACTTCTTCGGAGAGCGCAACAAGAGCCGACGCCGTAAATGGCGAGCCAAGTTCATCAGAGAAGCACAACAGCTGAAGACCCTGTCGACCAAGGAAGTTACGACGTCTTTCCTCAAGCGAAGGAAACGCCGCGCGGTCGATGACTTCCTCCCATCACCTGAGGGGAACGAGAAACCACAACAGTCGGAGGACGATGCGGAGGGCAAAAAGAAAGCGAATGACGAGGCTTCTCGAGAAGGGAGGTTGGATAGGGAGGTGTTGTTCCTGCGAGGGCTGGAACGGAGAGAACGCGTCATCACAGAGGCATACGACCTGTTCTACTCTCTACTCACATTCGCTATATTCTGGGTGGCTGGTGGATTAATTTTTGGTTACATAGAAGGCTGGGGGGTTGGAATAGGGCTCTACTTCACTTATGTTTCATTCTTGGCACTTGGTTGTGAGTAATATTTTATTTCTCTCCTTGTTGTTCAAGTGCGCTACTCAGTGTCACACTTCTGGATTTGAAGATGGGGATTATAGCCCAGCAACCCCATTGGGCAAAGTGATTTTGGTCCTCTATGGTCTCATGGCGGTCCCCATCATTACCTCTTTCGCGGTTCAAACTATTACCGCCATCGTTACCCAGCTCTCCTCCTCCCGATATCAAGAGGAGGAAGAACGACGAGGCCTCGGGAAGAACGCCTTCTCTGCACTCTTCTTCACCAAGAAACGAGAGCAAGGTACCAACAAGAAGACATACTTCCAGACGCACGAGAGCTTCGTCCTAGCTCACCACAGGACGCTGGATAAAGAGATGGAAAAGCTTTCCAAACAGCTGAAAGCGGACCAGGAGAAAGGTAATGAAGGGGAGGCTACTTCGGAGGTTCATTCTATGGAGGAACATCTCGCTCAGGAAGTGCTTCAGCTCGCTTGCACACTCGAAGCTCAGGCGAGGCACATCATGGTCAAGACACTGCCACATGTGGGTCCTCCAGCACACTCATACTTTTCTCTCGTCCTAATCTAACTGTCTCCGTTCTTTCCAGGGATCGCACTCTGAAGTTCTGCTGAGAGCAGACAGAAACGTTCAAGAGCGAGATCTTGAAGCGCTCGACGCAAGTGAGGACCAGAGGAAACTGTTCCAACTTTGGCAGGAAGAGCGTGACCAGTCTGGGAGTGCTGAAGGCGATGAAGAAAGCACCCTCAAACAAATCGTCATGTATAGGTTAGTACTGTCATTTTATTCTCGGCTTATTCCGTAGCTGACCTTCGTCTCGTCTGCTCAGGGAAACGTTTGCGAAACTTCTGGCCACCGGCTCGCGTCTTAGGAAGTTACAAGGCATCGAACAGCATCGTTTTGAGCGTAGGCTTCAACTTCCTGGAGATAGTGACGATGAAGAAAACAACGAAGACAAACATCATGCTGATGATGAGAAGAAGTCGCATCCCAGGCAGCACAGTTTCGATTCAGGACACGCCTCATCGCCTCATGTCAGCGCAGCCAAAGAGGACATCAAAGCTGAAGAAGAAGCTATCGCAGGTATTCCTCAAGTTTCTAGAGATAATGGCGACGAGTTCGTTGCGACTGATAGTGAAGGTGACGAGCTAGAAGATGCTCCTGATGATGATGAGGACGTGGCCGACGATCCATCAGAGCGAGAGGAAGAGGAGCGAGATATTCGAGATGCAGTAGATGATGAAGAGAAAGAAGAGGGGGAGGATGATCACGAGGATGTTCAACATGAGCGCAGCAACGATGCGCAGGCGAAGGAGGTTTGAATCAACATGAGTTATCACTGCACCTGTACCTGTATGACGCATGGCTTTGGACGAAGTACTTTCACATGTATCGATACTCATCATTCTGTATTTTTATGACTACTTCGCATTGTATAATTACACAAGATTTTTAGCGACAGCAAACATTGCTCTGCCCATTGCGGCAAGCAACAGCAGCAATATCATAAACACCTGAGTCGGCATGATGATTCTTCCCATGGCTTTTGCTTTCAGACAGGCAACCTCAAGTCTTTCTCCCATCCCAATCAGGTCGAATCGCTCCTTCACTCTTGCTTCTCCAGCTTCACCGATTTTCCTCCTCTCCTCCGTTGACAACTTGATCAACGAAGCTATTGCAGGTGCCCATTGATCCACTATTGGTTCTCTGAGGTATCCAGTTCCGTTGCCATCTGGTGACTTGTCCAGATCAACGACCGTCTCTGTTGGTCCTCCGCTGTTGGCAGCGATGACAGGTAGGCGACAAGCCATAGCTTCCACTGGGACAATTCCGAAATGTTCGTTCTCGGGTGTGTATAGTAATGCGAAGGTTGAGGGGGAAAGGAGCAGAGCTGAGCGTTGTACAGAAGAGAAGTTGTGGATGAACAGGATTTGAGTGGGTGGTGGTGCCTTCAATGAAAGTTCAGACAAGACGTGGAATGAGAGTGAAAGTGAGGCACAGAGCTCCTTCAGCTCTGAAAAGGTCTGAACGTTGTCTGGAGATGCTGAGTCAAAGCCACCTGATCGAGGATGGGAATCAGTAAACACAACTGAGTTTCTGGGTGCGAAAGTTGGTCCTACCTCCGATGACCAGCCGCAAGCTTGAGAAGTCTGCCTTTGGGACCAGAGCTTGATCTCGAAGAGCGGCAAAAGATCTCACTGCCAGAGAAACATTCTTCTTGCCCTCAAATCGGTTCAGAGAGAGCAACGTCCGCGTCCCTTCTGGTCTGTGCATGGGAGAACACTTCAATAAATAGCGGTGACACTCAACAATGGAATTTGAAAATCGCTTACGCTTCAACTAGTTTGACTTCAGTCTTCTTAGCTTCCTTGGGCGAGAGTTCTGTGTAGGCTGACATGTCGATTCCTGGATAGATCACTGTTGGTGTTTCTTTGAGAGATTTGAAGGCCGCTCTGTACACTTTTGAAGTAAATATAGAATTCGCTAATACTACATCTGCTTCGCCTGTGTTGAGAAGTTCTGAGATCAGTTTCAGATTTCGCCGTCTGAAACGTTCATGCAAGCGGGCTGACCTGTGGTTAGCTCCTCCAAAGTGTCTACCGGATACCTGTAGACCTCTTTGAGTTGAGATCTTAGAGTAGGACTAACTACCTTTCTTCTTGGTATCCCATCTATCAGACCGACTTCCCAACCCCCACTCAGCAGTTTGTCTGGGAAGTGACAGTAAAAGACGACTCTGGTACCGAAGAACCACCTCAGAAGAGGGACGGAAATGGAGAGCTGATCAACAAAGAACACGTCAAATTTCTTGAGGTTGGGCACAGGTCGGTAAGGAATGGGAAATGGTGCCAGGGACAGAAGCAGAAGGAGAGTAAGGGTGATTTGACGCAAACTAGCGAAGATGATGTAGAACGAGTTGAAGAATGATCTTGGGAGGAAGGACCCCAAGACATTCACTTTAATTGTACCTGACAATGGTCAAGCAGTAGGGTTGAAGAGGAAAATATCTGTGAGGAAGGTCCATCGTCGACGACTGAAACGTCACTGAAAACCGAAAAGCAGACTGACCATCCCTCGTCTCTGAGAAACACCTGGCTGGGTCGTGCCTCGACGTGAAGAACTCGACATGATGCCCTCTTCTGATCAAAGAAACCGCTGCATCCACTGCCAGCCTCTCAGCCCCACCTGTGACATTATACATCATATCCTGTCAACTGAGGAGAAGGGCAGCAGAGAAAGGATAATTCCACTGACCAATACCAAGATCCGGATGGAGGAAACCAATCCTAAGCTTCTGAGTACAGTCTCCAGACATTTGTGTTGGCTCCATTGAAAGTACAGAAGTTGGGCCGTGGTGGCTTCAAGCTTGCAAACGACTCGCGGTGCTGCTCCTCGACTTCCAAAACGTCCCAAACTCTGAGATCAACAAAATGAGCTCCAGCTCAGCCAGAAGAATAACAAAGGTGAGTGTTAATGAGATTCAGTTTCTTCGATGATATTGCTAATCTTCAGGACCACTGGGTTGAGCAGGAAATCAAAGAGATCAATTCTACTCCAGCTGATGAAATCAAGGGCATTACTGTCGATCTCCCCGAGGATGACAACCTTCTCAAATGGATTGCTGTTATGAAGGGACCAGTAATACAGTTCCATTTTCAACTCTTGCAACGACCTGAATCTCACGATGTCATTCTCCTCTTCCTCGCCATGTTTCGTTTCGCCAGTCAGGAACTCCCTACTCAGATGGAACTTTCAAGCTCTCAGTCGACTTCCCAAATGATTACCCTTTTAAGGCTCCAGTTGCAAGTGCTTTACCCATCTTTATAGCTCCTAAGAGAAGGGCTGACTTTTCTTCTTCCCTTCGCACTTGCACCCTTTCAGATTAAGGTGAGCTCTCAGGTGCCCCGACTTGTGCTTATCCTCGCTAACACAACTTCAAACACAGTTCCAAACCAAAATTTATCACCCGAACGTCGATGACGAAGGTAACATCTGTGTTGGGTTGCTGAAACAAGGTGGGCTTTGACTTTGGGAGGCACTTTCCAGACTCTAGATTCTTTGAGCTGACTTCCTTCTCCCTTAATCCATCTTCGACTTCATCAGATTCATGGAAACCAGCAACAAAAATGACTACAGTCTTGCTTGCTCTTTACAACCTCCTTGTCGAACCAAATCCAGATGACCCCCTTGTTGCGAGTATAGCAGAGGTGAGCAAATCCATTGTCGTCCTTTCACGGAGGGAAACTGCTTACGTCTTTCTCTGGCTCCAGACCTACAGGACAGACCGAAAAACTTTCGATCGTTTAGCTGCTGAGAGCGTAAAGAAGGTACGTGCGCTGAATTCGTTCTCTTCGACAGCCTGTTTTAATCGTTGGCCTCTTTCGTTGTCCAATTTTCAGTTCGCGAAGTGAAAGAGGGAATTTTACGAGACGAATACTTGAACAGGTCACGATATACTGCATGTAATTCCCTTTACGACGACAATCTTCCTCTCGCAATCTCTACATATATACAAGCATCACTAAGATTCATAACATCTTTCGCATAGTATCTAGGCAGATAATCCTAATGTCTGATCCTCTACCACTTTCTCTCCCTCTTCCCTTTCGTTCAGGATACGTTTTGCTCGAAAGTTGACAGCTCGAGAGCGCTCCCGGTTTTGAAAGGCGACTCGACGTCTTCGAGAGTATGTGCGAGCGAGAAGCACCTTCACCCTTTCTCGATCAGCGGTCCACAACTTCTGAAGGCGTTGAAGTTCCTCGATATCAGTGGAAACCTTCTGTTCGAGTACAAGTAGCTTCTCCATCATTCTGTCCAGACGACGGACTAAAGAAAATGTGGGAGAAGATGGCACATGTCAACTTAAGTTTGAAGAAATTGAGACTGAGTTTCAAGGGTACCCACGATTCAACTTGTCTTCCTTCATCAACGAAATTGCTTTCCTCATCAACGCCATCTCTCTCTGTTTCCACTCGAGCAATCGTTCTCCTTCATTCTGCATCTTCCTTAGAGTGGTCAAAGAGAGCGTTTTCCTCCTGAATTGAGTTCTCAGCTGGGTGAACAGTCCCGCATGGAGAATCCTCTGGGGCTTGTGGTCGGGTAGGATCATGTTCGAAAGGATGGAGTACTTTTCACTCAGCGTCTTCGAAGCGAAGAAGTGGCCATAGTTGACAAAATCTTGGTGCGTCTTGGTGTAGTAAGCCATAAGTGAATATTGAAAGAGATGTTGATGGATTGCTTTTGATTCGTGGGGTGCAAGTAAGGCTTGGCGGTGGAGTCGGGATATGGGCTTACGGGAGGAATTGATCCTCACGGCATACAGCAGAGCGCTCATGACTTTGTCGGTGATGTTCAAGGCCTTGGGGGCCTGGCCGATCCAAGGATGGGGATTGCTGGGAAGGAGTGAAAGGTACTTCTGTAAGTCGAAGGAAGGAGCAACATATGGAGTCCCTGAGCTGGTGATTGGTTCGAAGTTGAGATGTTCTTCTGTGCTGGCGGTGGATGTGAGGGGGATGGTGGTGGGTGGCAATGGAGGTTGGGGTGGTAATAGTTCTGTGTTTGATGACGAAGATGGCTGCTCGTACTCCGGTGCTGTACCCCAATCATCGTCCTCATTCCCATCAAAGCTATCCAGCTCCCTCTCATATTTCTTCGCCTGGAATCCCCATGTATATTGCGAGTTGAACACCAACACTTCAAATGCGCTAAGCATCCCCCACACATCCCGCTTTTCTATTCCCAGATACTTCACTACCAGCCGAAGTCCAATCGGAGATAACGGTGGCGGAGTCTCTCCAGCAGTTGACTGGAAATCTGAATGTATCCTGTCTGGAGCTTGGAGATCAACACCGTGGAAGAACGCCAGAAACAGTTCAAAGAACTCATAGTCTTCGAATGCAAGAAATAGGTTTAAAATTTCGTCGATGACATCTTGGCCAGCCTCCAATTCTGAAGCTTGAAACTCTTCAAGAACCTTGTCGAACACAATTTTGAGTTCTGAGCGCTGGAAATCCGGGTTGCGATGTATGGGTATGCGGCTAGGCTGGCTTTTGAAGTTGAGGGGTATAAGTTCGTTGATGTGGACCCAGCTGGATAGAGCCCAAAGTCGACAGTGGAAGAGAGAGTTGGCTTGTTTTTTTGACAATGTATGGAGTTGATCAGAATATTGAGAGAAGATCTCTTCGGTTGCGGTGAAGTTTCCTCTCATGGCGTAGATCTTCATTATAAACAGTGTTGTGCTGATAGCGGGTCGGTGACCATGGGATAGCATCGCCGAAGTAATAGTCTTAAACTGATATTCACTGTTCGTTGGAAGGACACCTGGTGCTAGGTCTCGTTTCTGCAAAGCAACGTCCCTTTTCGAGGGTAAACTTCTGTAAAGAATGATATTCCATTCATCAGCAGTTAACTTCCGTCGATCTGGTTCGGACAGATTCGAGAAGTAGGCGAAGGTCATCGACTGATCATTGTCACTGAGGACATTGCGTAGGTACTTCCGAAGCGACACCAGCTCGTGCGACGGTTTGTTGACCTCTGTCCTTGTCGAAGTGTCGTTGAGTTTTGGTATCGACCTGGTAGTATCACTGAGAGCTGGAGAAAGAGTAACCACATCCTTCAAATAAGACGTTGAAGCTTCATCCGTAGACGAGTGCTGCTGATGCTGGGCTGTGTGTTGCTGCCGGTGTGAATACAGGTTGAAGTGCTGAAGTGTGAAAGATGTGTTGCAGCTTTGTACAGCCGGCCTTTTCGACAGTGCTTTCGAAGATGGATGAAGTCGAAACATCTTGACTGCTAGACCAGCAGGAAAAGCTCGCTTAATTCCATATTCTGGCCATCAGAGTTGAGAAAAAAAAAGTGTGCACTAACCGGAGGAAGGCTCTTGGAAACCGAAGAACCCCGGCCTCTTCTGCTAGCCTTTCCTCACAACAATACTGATTACAAAAGTCACCTGAAGATAAGAGAAAGATAGTCAGAATCTGATTTGAGACCTTCTCATGCGGCCAAAAAAAAGGGAGTAGCTCACCAGTACGTCAGAAATGCACCGTAAACAAACTGTGGAGACCCTATAATGTTCTCCGGTCTACTTCCAATCAAATCTTACAGATGCTATGGCCCTTGCTGCTGTCGAGACCAGTGCCCTCGTTGCTGAACTGGTCCACGCACGCCTGCTGGAATACTCTGACACTCGAAGTTGAACTACAAGGTTTGAAGTGAGATATCTGTTCCCTCTACCAGTGCTGAATAGCTTCAAGAACTTGAACCTTGTGGAAAGTTGCGGTTGCCGAAGTGGTGGCTGCTTGCCTGAAGTTCGCTCTCAAATTTTGGATTTTCGAACTTTTGACCATCAAAACAAACAATCCAAAACCTCCTTCAGCTCCAGCTACGACATGTCAGCATCAACAGAGCTGAAAGTAGGACCCAAAGGTGGTGATGACCTCGACGATGGACTTGAATACGGCCTCGACGACGTTCTAGGAGGAGGAGGGGGTGCCTCGGACGATGAAGGCGAGCTCCTCGAAATCAATGAAGATGATCTAACATGGGATCAAGACATCGATGGAACAGCTCCTTCTATTGCTCCCAGTGCGAAAAGACAGAAGCTCGAAGCCGGGAATGGGAAGGATCTAGACGAAATGACACCTGAGGAGCGAAACAAGGAGAAGAAGAGAAGGAATAAAGAGAAGATGAAGGAGAAGAGGGTAAGAGACTATCCCACAGTTAAGAAGAGGAAGGCCTTCTAAGCTAGTTTTGTTTGCAACAGAAAACTAGGGCGGAAATCTCATCTACGGACGCAGATTCAGCAATAGCCCTCTCACCATCAACCCTTCCTCTCGCAGAATTTACGGATTACCTTCATTTGAACCAAAAGCTGTCTTTGAGCCCAATTTTGAGTAATATGGAGCTGGAAGACTGGATTCTTTCTGGTAAGTGCTGTCAAATTATATTAGAGTTGCGCTCGTTTACAATTGGAAATCAATTTGACGCTATATTACCCTTTTGTGGACTTCAAGAGAGCTGCCTAATAGACTCTAGTGGCTTCAAGTTTCGCCTTTCACAGCATCTATCCATGTTTGTCAAGGCTCGTGAGTATTGCGTCCAATACCTTTTCCAACATTGTATCGTCTGCACGCACGATTTTTTACTGTGACTTCCTGTGTTTTATTTTTTAGTTCTCCCACCAATACCTTCGCCGACGAAGACGGGGTCGCCCACCCTTCTCATTCTTGCATCCTCAGGTCAACGTTGCGCTGATCTAGTCCGAGAACTTCGACCAATCCTTCCAACTCCGTTGCCTCCGACCAATTCTACCAAAAGCAAGAAAAGAAAAGTTCGCGGTGGTGATTTGGGAGGATCAGGAGAGATTGCGAAACTGTTTGCGAAACATTTCAAGGTGTCGGAGCACGTGAAGTACCTTGACGAAACGAAAATTTCAATAGCTGTCGGAACTCCTCATCGTGTGGCTGAGTTACTTTCTGCTGGTGAGTACTTTATCATCTTGCCATCATGCTTCTAATTGATACCGACCTGGCGCTATGTTGTTCGTTTGTAGGCGCACTTACCCTTCCCTCAGGCTCAACCATCCTCCTCGATCTCACACCAAACTCCAAGAAACAAACTCTTTTGTCGCTACCGGAATGCAAGGGCATCGTTTGGCAGAAGATCTTCTCGATCAATGAAGGCGGGTTGGGCAAGAGGCTGAAGGAAGGCGATCTCAAGTTAATCGGGTTCTGATTTGTTGATGTACTTGCTTATTTCCTTCGACTCGCTTGATCGATGAAAGTGATAAGTACATTTCGAGCAAAATTAAAGATCTCACCCACAGTCCCAGAATCTCGCTTCCACGCCGTCACCGGTGTTCCCTTCCCGACCACCTCATCTCTCTGTCAAATCAAATTAATTCTCAGATAAAGAACTTCGTACTCAGTCACTTCGGAACATCTACCTGGGGTAAATCTTTGTCGAAGAGATCAAACGTCTACGGCAAATCCTTTGAAGGACGAGCGCTGTTAATTGTCGCCCAAACCCTCTTTGATTTTGCTGGTTATCTTCTTTCCAATTTCTCCAGTGAGTCATTCACTACCAATGTTTCGATTTATTCTTAATTCGGAGTGCTTAGTAGGGTTTGCGATGGGTGTATTGCTTTCTGAATCGCCCCATTCTTGCCCAGTAGTTCACTCCCCTTTGGACAGCGCTACCGACGAAAGGGACGCTATTCGAACTTAGTATCTTCTTACTGTGAGCAAGGACGTTTTTGACTCTTTGTACAGCTCGTGTAGAATTTTTCACTGATATCCTTGTAATTATCCACCCTGCCGTTTGAAGCGAAGAAAAAAAAAACTTCTCAGCTTCAGACTGCATTAGTCCCAAGCATTAGCTTGCTTGTTTTCTGCTATTAACTTAACAGAAATGGCTATTCAATCTGCTCCTCGAACCAATACCCTCCATCTCATCTTACCCCATCCGTTTCTCTTCACACCACCCCTTCAGACCCTCTTCAAATCCCACTTTGAGGCTTATGGATTGATACATACTTGGGCACCCATCAAGTCATTTGGACGAGTGATCATTGTGTACTACGAAGATGCTGTTGCTGAAGCAGCCAAGAGAGGAGCTGATCGAATGAGAATCGGTGGTACCAATGACGAGGGTAAAGGAGTGGACAGCGGAAGTTTCTTCAAGAATGATGAGATGGCTGATGACTCCGCAGAATCTCTTGAAGTGAAAGATGAGAATCCAACGTAAGTGTCCATGGTTTAATCCCGTCACTGAGGAATTCCTATCAGTTTCCTGTGGACTAACAAATTTTTTCACTTCATTTTCTTTTGTCATCTGTCTCACAGATTCACTTTACGTCTTTTCCGAGCTCATCCAACAGAAATAGAGCCGACTGAAGACAATCATCTCCAAGCTCCTGGCTCAGCGAAGAACTTCCTAATCTCTCCTCCCGGCAGTCCTCCTGAAGGCTGGGAACCCATCGAAGAAGATCCTCCCAACTCGGCTACTCTAGCAGATGATCTGATAAAGGCATTGGAAGAAGCTTCATTAAAGCATACTGGCAGAGGAACTCCCGGCGAGGAAGAGATTGTCATCGACACTAGTGCAAACAAAGAGGGCCATCTAGGGCGACCTTTACCATCAGTTTCCGTCATTGATACCACACCCGTTAACGAAATGGAAGATGACACTGAAGATGTTGAAGTTGTTGAAGAGCTGAAGACGCCTGGAGGCAGGTCAGCTTGGACTCAGCCATCTCAATTGTCTGGCATCGGATCCATCAGAGCGACTGTAGAATCAATGGGCGGTACGAGGACTCCGGGTGGTTCTCTGATAGATCCACTGGGTAGAGATGCCGTTAGAGGGAAGATTGTCCCCACTGGAATGCCACCAATGCAGCGCCAAGAGTAAACAAATCACGATCTCCAAGATCACTAAAGATCACCACGACGACCACGACCACCATGACTACCACGACCCAACATCTCGCAACGATTCAACGAAACATATCTCATGAAATCATACCTCAATTTTGAAATACCCAAATCGTAAGTGTGGTTTCGACAGTGATCTTCTTGCATTTGCTCACACACTTGGTTATTCGCCTTCTCCTTCTTCAGTTCACATTCCCTGTCTTATTTGATTTTTTGCTCATTGGATTCTGATGCCTCCATACCACTTGTAAGTGTTCTCTTCTCCTGATCCTTATACCTTCATCCTTCCTGTTCCCGTATCCTTGGATCGCCAACGTAAAAGAAAGCTACTTCAATGATGAGTTATATTTTCAGACCTGTTCTGATGCTCCCCTTAATTGCGAGGGGCTATGGGGATTGAAATCGTCTTCTCAAAGGACAATTCTGATGCACTTAGCTTTCTTTTTCGCCTGTTCTCCTTCCTTCTCCTTCGACCGATTTGCCTTACTGTTGAACTCGTTGGCTGACTTTCTTTCTTTTTCAGTTTGTAATTGGAAATTCAGAACCACCTCTGTTTCACATACCATATGCCCTCGGCTGAAGAGGTTAAATTTGTATGTCAGGGAAATCTGTAGCTTGATCAGATTCCATTATTCGACTGTTTCATGTTCTTGAACGCAAGACTGTCAACAAGCTGAGTTTCAGTATTGTTCTTGTCCGGAGTAGTCCTCTGCAGCTCTCGACGGCCAAAGTACACTAGTCGTTTGAACCTGCTTGTTCGGATCGCCGGAGGCGTCGGTGCGACGAGTCGTACAAGCGTTGCTCCTCTGGTCAGAACAGTCACCCCTCAAACTGCAGGAAGAATATAGCAACGTCGAAAGAAGCGTTCTTTTAAATTTCCCAGTTCAAGTATGCTGACATGCTGGAATCGCTCCTGAAGCTTCTCATCGCGGTCAGCATGGCACGACACCCTCGTCAGCTCCTTTGATATCCGCTATCAGATATGATACCGAATTTATACCATATGTCACTAGTATTCAAAAGAATACAGCGAGCTCCTGAAAGACGAAAAAATGCCAGATCTATTCCAATCATGCAATAGCAGTCCGACGGCTATTCTGCTCTGGCCTCCGACCACGACCTCTATGTTCAGGGCCAGACTCACGTGCTTTCAAACATTCGGACTAACACCCAAGTATATCAGACCGATGTCATCCTCAACTCAAGCCCCACCACCCGTCTTTGATGTCTCACCCATTCCAGATGTAAGTGAACAGGCCGGTGATGTCCCAACTCGCCTGCGGGCTCTCGAATCGTTTGCTGATCTTTGACACTGACTTTCGATGATAGAAGAATCCTCTTGGAGACGGAAAGTTCGTAGAGACTGCTGGAATGATCGTGATCGGTAAGTACAGTCCTATTCTGGTTCGTTTTCTCCACCCTCGCTGAGCTGTTGCCGTTTCGATCCCTCACAGGGGACGAGGTGCTGAACGGCAAAACGAGAGATACAAGTAGGTGTCAAGTAACCAATTTATGGGTGCTATAGCAGTCACGCTGACTCTGTCCATCCTGTGCTCGAACTCATTTTCATCCAGACTCAAATTTCTTTGCTAAACACTGCTTTGACCTTGGAATCGACCTCAAACGGATTGAAGTGATCGCAGATGATGAGGATGAGATCATCGAGGCTGCTAGGAGGATGAGCAGCAAGTATGACTTTGTCATAACGACCGGTGGAATTGGGTAAGGATGAGTTGTTCCTCTCACTAATAAACGTCATCTAACTGCTTTATCATATTCTCTTAGTCCAACACATGATGATATCACATATGAGGCACTGTCTAAAGCATTTGAGTAAGACCACCCTTTCTTGCATGACTGTCTCATACCTGCTGACGTTATCGCATACCTGTCATTCCATACCCAATCATTGTCGAAACTGCCATCTCTCTTGAAATAAAACTATCCAGTACGACGCTCGAACGTCACCCGGAGACTCTGCACAGGATGAACTCGCATGTCAAAGCACGAATGGGCTCCGTGTTTGATCAACAGACTCCAGAGCAGCGAGCGGCTAGGGACAGGATGGGAACGTTACCAAAAGGAAGTGAGGTCTTATTTGTCCAGAAGGAACTGTGGGTGCCGGTCGTGAGATTGGGTGGAAAACTCTGTGTCTTTCCAGGAATTCCAAAGCTCTTTGAACAAATGCTCATTGGGTTGACACCGTTCATACCTCTCCCACCTTCGACGTCAAAACCGTATCGACATCTTATCTTTACTATGATACCTGAGTCCAAGTACGTCCACCTTTTAATTCGCACTGTAAAACCTTAGTTGACATCCTGTATCCCTCTCCGATTATTCAACCTGCAGTATCGCACCTTTCCTGACGAAACTAGCAGAAGAAGTTAGAAAGGAGGGAATCAGGGTCGGAAGTTATCCGACAATGGGTAGAGGTGAGTCGATTTTCTTTCGTTGCATCCTGCCATCTTCTCTTCCGCTCATCCTACTGATCGACTTGATGCAGGCGTCACTGTGTCTCTGATCGGGAAGGACATGAAGCCTCGGCTATTGGAATTAGGTGAAAGGGTGGTGAAGGAGCTGGACGGGAAAGTGGTGGAAGTGGATAATGAGTAGCAATCTGGTTTGCGATGTTGTTTGATCGTTGTATCTAGCTTGCCCCTTACAATTTGATTGAATGATACGTAAAAGATAGGATTAAGAGCAATTATAGAATCTTAACTGAACAAGGATAAATTGCGACGAAATTGGATAATCTGGATGTGCAGCGGGAGAGGGAAGTCGACCAATTGTGATTCATCTGCGGTACACACATCCCTGTCGGGTTCGTCTACGCTCACGGCGTCATTGATATGTGGAGATGCTATTGAGCATGGAGCAGGTGTAACAGGAAATGATCGGTGCTCGTTGTGGATAAGCTTCAGGAGGGCCACGAGGTCCATTTCAAGGCTGCTATTGACAAACATCGGGACAATTGGAAGGCTAACTGGGATAGGTGAGCGGTGAGGAATAGTACGTCTAAGATTCTATAAATTCAAGATGATGGATGCTAGTCAGTGGATTAGGAATGAGGAAACCATGCGTAGTTTGCTTACCCGTCTGATTTTGTCGATCTTAGTGGCAGTAGTAGTACCCCACGAGAAAGAAATTTGCTCCAATCCTCTCAAGATGGTCAGAACTTCACGCTGCTTAGCGTCCCAGGTCCAGGTGTTATCAGCGCCTGAGTAACCTTGTTCGACTGTTCTGAATTCGCTAAGAATTTCTCCCACGATACCTAGCTCTCTAAAAACCTCGAGAAACACCGTTAAGAGGAATTGGTTTTATTCATTGAAAGAATGAAAGAACAAAATGAGCTGACCTCATTATCTCACTCGTGAACGGCAAAATATTATGATCCAACACAGCGTCCACCACTCCTGCTACTCTTCTACAGAACAGGAGCAATTGATCACAGCTCTTCATGTAGAGATTTTTCATTTGAACAAGATTAGATGGTTCAGAACCAATGAGGCGGTCGTCATGATGCGAAGACGCGAAACTACATTGTTTTGATTTCTGAACCAAGGCTTCGTGAAGCTTAAAGTGTCTAGATAAGCACCCAAGAGTTAGATTTTACATTTCAAAATCTTCAAATAAAAGAATGACTGACAAAGAAGCCACCACTATTGTATATCCCACTTGGACGGTAAGCTTCCAAACAATTGCGTTGAAACCCTTCTGATCGCTGAAGGCAGGACAAGCTCGGAACATGATTTTATTAACGAAGTCATAACCTTCTTCTATTGTAGCCCAAGCGTCCTGAAAACTTTCGACGAGCGTTTCCATCTGAAAGGAGTTAGTGCTAAGGGGTTTAATGACTGTTTGAGAGGTGCGACGACAGATCGAGCCGAGAGTGATCCAAGATCCAAGACTACAACATAGAGAAAGCTTCAGCCAAAATGACATGGAAATTCATCTACCCATCAGCACCTCACTTACGTAAAGACGTGAGCCTGCGCAGATGACATCTCATCCACCGATGGAAACGGCGACCCCATCTTAGGCAGGAACGGAAAGCGATCAGAGATGATGTCGTCACCACTTTAATTTTTGAAGCGTAAAATATAGATGAAAACAGATTAGAGAGAGCACAAAAGCTCTTCTCGAAAATGAAAAGCCACCCACTACAATCCACTGTTACCACCTGCCAAACAAACGAACGAGTCCCATAACCAGGCCGGCAGCCCCACTCTGTTGACGGTCAAGTTTTTTATAGCATCTTGAATTCCTTTTGGGGAAGAAATATTTGAGACAGGGACTGAGGAGAACACTTCCAGTAGCTCGAGTTGCCGAGCTAGAGCCGTGCTGAAGATGGTGATGAGGGCCTGTTCTCTCTGGGTCGGCGACAAACCGAAGTAATGTAAGAATTTGGGGCTAATTTTAGCTGAAAAGGTAGTTGTGTGACTTACTGTGGCCTTTGGCTTCGACTTCGGGCCCACAAGCCGTTGCTCCTCTTTTTCTCGCTCAGCAAGCAATGTCCCTCGCCAGATCAACAGGGGCTCAATCAGAAGAAGACACTGGCAGCTTTCAATGCAAATCTCTCTCATTACCCCATTGGTATGGATCAGCTCCAGACACTGGTCGAGAAGAGTCTGACATGCTGCTTCACGAGATGCTGACTTACTCGCCCTCGTCTCATTGAAGGAAGATTCACCGGCACCAACGATATAAGGATGATCCGAGAATCTTGCATTAAATGCCTGTATAATCTTGGCCAAGACCTGTGTAATAGGTGAGAGATTTTCGATAGACTGCCCAGATGTGATGAACGTCTCCCTGAACGCTTCAGGGTCGACGGCTGGGATTGTGTTGTGTAAGTGAAGAAATGCTTCATTGATCATCCCTTTTGAGAGAGCGTTGGTGAGTGTGTGATTGACCAAATAAGTTTGTGAAGGGTGGGATACCAAAAGCTGTTGGTTATCGGGAAAGCTAAAATCGAATGGTCTCGGAGGAACTGAAGGACGAGCATGTTGCTTCTCCAGTACTATTTCATTTATTGTTTCGTCGAATGTTTCATTATCTCGCTCACTCGTTGGGATAAGAGAGCAGGTGCGATGCTGGAAGTACCCCCCAACGCCGGGGTCGCCTGACGTGTTGAAGTCGTCGAAGGGGTATATTGACTGAAAGGCAGCCTCCGGTGAGGCCACTTGAGTAGACAATTTCTGTAAGGTACGAGAAAGGAACCAATGAATAACAGGGCAAAGCCGTCAGTTAATCAGATATAGATAAGGGAGAACAACAACAACAAGAAAAAGCATGCGCGCTGGACTAGAGGAGCATTCTGCCTATTGAAGGGAACGGAAAGAACCATAACCCACAGGCTTTTTCCTTGGACGACCACCTCTTCTGGGTGCCGGTGGCCGCTTGGTGCAATTGATACCTGGAAGACACAATTGCGGCGATCAGCCAAAAAGAGAAGTTGAGAGAAACATCAGATACAAAGTGCTTACCTTGGCTTGAGCATT
Organism: Krasilnikovozyma curviuscula; assembly: GCA_014825775.1. NCBI lineage: Eukaryota > Fungi > Basidiomycota > Tremellomycetes > Cystofilobasidiales > Mrakiaceae > Krasilnikovozyma > Krasilnikovozyma curviuscula. Next base: position 10,091 of record MVAQ01000234.1, on the reverse strand, counting down.
TGGTACATGGAAGACCTTCCAAGTTTTTCGTCTCTAGGTCACATTTGACCCTCCTGAAGCAGCAACGGAGCAGAGGATTAGCTGCCGCGGACCTCTTTTGAATCTTACGCGGTTACGAACCTGAATCTACATGAGTCACAAGCAATGTTCTGCTTTCTCTTTTGCCTTTCAGGCAGCGAAGGGTTGTCCTCATCTTCGTAGGCGAAGATCGTCTGATGATACTCTGCGCCTATTTCCTGGGGACGCCGCAGAAAAGTAAGCGGGTCGAGGGAGAACGCCTCCGCGGGAAGAATCGCTGGGGGAGAAAAAGAGAAGAAAGACTGCTGGCTGAACATTTGGAAGGTGGGTGTTGGAATGAAGATGAGAAGAGGATCCGGGACTAGAGAGCTGCATGGTGCAAATATATGACGGTTGGCGAGGGTGAAACAGCTCGCTCAGGGCACTCGGCGCGAACGGCTGGACGAAACGAAGGGTTATTTTCTCCCACTTTTTTTTCGCCATGAACGATGCTTGGATGGAAGATGATTGGACGGAAGTGTGTACAGCTTTCTTCTTGAAGGAATTTGTCTGGGGTTATCTCTCTGGCTCTGAAGGTAGAGAGAATTCCAACGCAACAAATCCGGTTGAAATACCACAAAATGGCGGAGAATCAAAACAAGCACAAACGGCGAGGTAACCACTAAATGTCGACCAGACATCGGAAAAAGTTTTCTTTTTTTCTCTTTCACAAGTCAGCCATAGCAATTCTATCATTTGTCCGGCTCAACCTCTCAGCTCGTACGTGTGATCTTTTGAGAGTGAAGAAAGACATGGATGGGACGGTAGACTGATTGAAGAAGGAGCTGCAGACCCAACCAAGAGTAGTCGAGAAGAGAAACATCGGCAGATTAGGTCCAGGTCAGTCCATCCCACAGCTCATGATAGGAAGTTTTCAGAACCTATTGAGTGTTCTTCTGCGTAGCTTAAGTCAACCCGTCATATTACATCTCTTTAAGATCGTTCCTCTGTTTATAGAGGGTTTAAACCCTTTCACAAGCACAAGCATGTCGAAACCTTCAACTGTATTGATACAGAATGAGTGTATGTTGGAATACGTAATGTGAACGCTGATTGTGTGATATGAATGAAGATGCGGACAGTTTAAGATGATACAGTATGATGCCGAATGCATATTTTGTTGAACTGTGGACTGCGTCTCGGAGAAACCTGCCGAAAGGGCATTCCATGTTACTTCTCAAAGCAAGTCTATTGGTCAGTTCTGATTTATAATCACATGAAAAGAACAGTCGCTTACCTGAAACTCCCACATGAACGAGAGCGCCGAGAGAGAAACCGTGATTGATTGATATACAAGGGTTGAAGTCTTTGAGTAAGGTGTATCTCGGTCGTGTTCTATGCATTGATTTGTAACATTGTGATGTAGGGGTGATGCAATGGTGATTGTGAGGGTGGCCGCGGTTGCTGGTCGAGTTGCTGGGATGTGGTGATATCCTCCTAGACGACGAGAAGTGTCCCGCCCATGGAAACGTCATCGATGATAACGACCGTTAACCTCGGACTCCAAAGCCTCTCCAACTCCCTCCAACCCTGTCCTAACGACTCTCTCCAACTGACGACTTCGACACACCACCCACTGTTCAGCGCCGTGTCGATCGCGCCGAGGAAGCCATCCTCGTTGTACTCGCTGCCAGCAGCATCACCGGTTGCAACGACGAGGGTTCCTGGTAGATTCTTCGTGATGGTTTTGAAGATGTGTAAAGTGAGGAGCTCGTCCACCATCTGCTCCTTCCAAACACCACTTGATGGTGGTCGATTGAGCTTGTCTGGGGTGTAGAATGATAAGGGCTTATTGATGGTATTGTAGGCTGAGGTAGTGTATGGAAGACCAGTCGAGAAGGGACCGCGTTGTTGTATGAGCTGTGTCGCAGGAGCAGCTTCGTCAGATGACGAAGAGTCGTTATAACGATTGCCAGCTCGTTTTCTGTAACTTGACGTCTTGACTCGCTGGAGTAGATGGACACTCCATCCGCTTTCAGAAAAAGCATCTAGGTTTTGACCGATTGGAAGAGGCTCGGAGGCGACAATCGTGCCGTTTATCAATTGGCGACCTCGAGTGAGAAGGAAACATAAAGCCACCTTTGAGAGAGTAGAATGAGGATTGTACGTGAGGAGTGGAATAATTAAATTGGAGCTGAAGAAAAAAGACAAGCAGGGTTAACTATTTGAACGCACGAACGGCATACCGATGAAAACGAGGAATCCGAAACTCACAAGTCAACGAAGGCATGGACTCCTTCAGCTGGCACGATGGGTTTAGGACCAACTTGACTCAGGGTAGTCAGACGTTCGTTGGGAAAGTGCTGGGAAAGGATTTTGGCGAGAGGTTTCAGCTTCTCTTTTTGTGCTTTGATGGTCCCAGCGACGTTGGCAAGTGGACTAGAAGCTTGAGTGATGGCAGTGGGGAGAGTGGTAGTGAGCGTGGCTGTTTTTGGTGGTGGTGGTGGTGGTGGTACTGATGTGATAGCAGCTGATACTGAGGGAATCTTGACATGGTTCTCTCGGTACTGAAGCAAGATGGACAGGCGGTCTTCTGGGCTTTCGAGGGATATCTCTGAGGGATCCGACTTCTTCGATTTCTTCTTTCTAGTCTTCTCCTTCACCTTGTGCCCGTCGCCAACTATTCGAGCATTCTCAGCTTCGAGCTGTGCGATCTCTTTTCTGAGGAAGGTGGTTGTACGAGGGAAGTCACCCAGCCCACGTTTGGGAGTGGAGGAAGGGGCGGCAGGGGCAACGACATCACTGCTTTCAGATCCATCATCGTGAGAGATGGAGCGAGAACTAAGTTCTGGTGAGGACGGTGGGGTTGGAAGGATGGACGATTTCACAGGTGGTTTGGTGTTCGAACCGGCGACTGCGGTCGGCGGTGGAGCTGGAGCATCAGCAACCTGGGACAAAGCACCTAATGACGAGGACGACGAGGCACCGGCAAAATCTGCAGCAGTCCATAAGCGAGACCTATCTGATGCTTTGGGACGAGGATAGGACGATGCACTGAGTTGAAGAGAGCTGAGTTGCTGGAGTTGCTGAGCAGACGACATTTCTGGTACTGGGGCTTTCAATAGAGAATCATATCAGAAGAGGGAAGAAAGCAGCGAAATTATCCAGTCTAGATAGAACAAACCTACTTCTGGTAAGGTGGATGGGCGATCGACCTGCGATTAGAGGATATGGCGAAGATTATGACAACAGGGGGGTATACAAAAGACTTTTCTGCCAGCATCGAATCAGCTCCGGCAGGAACGTTGAGTTACATCCAGTACTCACAGTCACAATCTGACTTCAAGCAAGATTGCTTCGTTCACTGAATGGGTATCTTAGGGATGAAATTGGGGTTGGTCTCCTGGTCAGGGTGGAGTTCGTTACAGCGGTGCAGTCGCTGAAGCCGTGCGCTGTGCTTCTGGCGCTGTATTTTTACACTGCAACATGTTCAAGACTGAAAAGGAGTCGTACCATACAGAAATTAGGTAGAGGAGAAGCGTGGAGAGACAAAAAAAAACAGGAGGTGCATCCTTCCGTCGCAGTGAGCTTTCGATGGCGCGAGAATCGAACAAGAAGTAAACGAGTATGTGTTTGTATGAACGCTATAGCCCAGTCTTAACAAGTTTCATACAGTTTATTCAAAGTGCTGAGTCCGCTGACTGAAGCTGCCAAGCAATTCGAAGGTCATTTAGAGAATCGATATAATTGGCTATGCAAGGTATCCTCTACTAAAGAAACAGAAGGAAACGTTCTTGGATGATTTATAAACGAGATGGTGGAGAAGGAAAGAAAAACACGACGACCAGAAGGTACACAGAAGTACTAGTAGCTATTACAATCATTTCTGAAATTTGAGAACCAAAGACGGGAGAGATAATAATGGAAGAAGCGATCCAGCTCAGATGGCTTTGCATTGACGTCAAGTTGATGAGCAAACCGATGCGCTCGATTGGCTTGGAATAAGTTTTGGTTTGAAATTTGAACTTAGTTGCATTCGATAAGATGCCCCGCATCTGTCGTAATGAGTGATGTACCATTGTTTACTGTTCTCTAGGTTCAGCTAGGTGACTGAGGAGGGAATTCAGACATCTTTTAGTGACGACATCTCCCTACAGAGTGTCAAACAGCAATTTTATTGATAAGTGATTAATAACAAAGAAATCTTTCCCGTCAAGTCAACAGAATAAGCTTACCTTGAGCAACGCGTTGAAGGTTGAGTCCCTGAGAGGCTCTGGGAGGCAAGCTCTGAGAGCTTCTCTGGCACTATAACAGCAAAAAATAACGGACAAGCAATCAGGAACCATTTACAGACAAGTTTTTTTCCTACAAAAAAGAAAGGCACTCACCGGACGTTGTCGCTTAGTCTTAGATAGCACCTGACAACGTGCTTCAACAATCTGACCGCCTGACTCTCAACCAGCTGAAGGACCATATTACTCAGCACCGTTCCAACAGCATAGAACCTCTCGTAAGTCTGGCAAATGTAGTTCAATCCCAATTCGTCGAGCAAGATCTTTTGGACGATAAAGATGGCGACCGTCTTTGAGAGTTCTGAGCCCGTTTCCATTATTCGTAGGCAGAGTGGTATGATTTCGGTCGAGAGGAGGAAGTTGATTACGTCCGAGTTATCGTTTTGCTGTTTAGAGAAAGAGAAGCCGTAAGTTGCGCTGCCGCGTTTAACCGACCCGTGAACGAACCTTGACTAGAGCACCAATGACACCAAGAGATGTCAAACGGAGGTATTCAAATGGTCGAGTTTTGCTGGTAGTATTCAAAAACGGGTAAAGGAACAATGGTATATGGGCTGTAGTGGAAAAAGTGAAATGAATATCAACATCCGTAGCAACGTGCGACGCCGAGGGAGGGAGTCGCAAACAAAGCGAGCTCACCGTTGAGGAACAAGCTTCTGGTCTCTGGGTGGGAAGCAACACATTGAAGAAGAGCTAGAGCGTTGCAAACTCTGTTAGAGGCGTGAGCTGAAAGAGTTGGTGGTGCGAGAGTGTGGTACACCTGAACGATTTCTTGTAAGAGGCACGACATAATACCTAACACACAGAAAACAGAAGATTATATTCAAAGAACGTTCAGTAATGCTAGGTACAGAAGCTGTACTTACCAAACGAGTGCCAAAGCACCAGAGCTAAATCGTCATACATTTCCCTCTTTTTACTAAGTTCCAACAGAGCTCCTTCCCTCTTGTTGAAATCTAACAAGTCTTTGATCAACTCCATGATTTGCTCTTCTTCAGGTCCAATGCCATTCGAGCCTCCCAATCCCCCGCCAGATGAGCCCGGCAAGAGGAAAAGTTTGTGCTGGTTGCCAGCTGGAGGGGTGGAGGAGGTGTTGATGACATTGGATGGGTTCAAGGACTGTGAAATTGATGTTGGTAAATGAGCCTGTTGCTGTTGTTGCTGATGTTGTAGCTGTTGGTGTTGTTGAAGGCTTTGGCCAGACCAAGCACCAGCGGCGGATTGGTCTGGAGGTGGAGTTGGTGGAAGCATCTGAGAATGCATCAACATACTCATCGCTACGGGACTGCTTCTCCCTTCCAAGAAGGGTGTTGCTGGTTGACGCGGTTGTTGTATTCGGATGGTAAAGTGAGGTTGTGGAATCTAGAGCGGACCAGAAGTCGAGAGCCTCGTCAGTTTTTTCTGCACACTGGGAACAATAGGAGAGAAAGCTACACTCTCAATGATGGGTCAGCTAATAGATACTACGTACCAGATCTGTTTCACGTCCTTAACCTCGATAGATTTTGATCCAAACTGTTGTTATACTGCGAGGAAAAAATCGGACATAAGTCAGCATGGTAGGGCCAGGATATCTCAGCCAAACAGCTCGTTTTTTCGCGCCCAGTTTATAAGAAGTAAAGAGTTCGACATACATCTAGACAGACAAGCTGATGAATCGGCCCAGGTCACAAGGAATGAAGTTATAAAAAGGTCAGCGTGAGTGTGCAAAGGGCAGGCACCAATGCCCGACTTGAGATGAAATATCCATTTAACATACATGTCCTGAAATGTTCTCACAGAAAGTCTTACTTCGATGCTAGAAAGAGGTTGTTTGAGCTTAAATCCAGCGACGACGAGGAGAGAGGCCCTAGTTTGATTCCCGCGAGCGTTGAGCAGGCAAACGGCCAGGAAAAAAGGTATAGTCAGCACTGATGCACCTGGAGATGCTTATTTGAATACCAAAAGAAATGAACACACCGAAATTCGGGACTCTCGAATGATGAGGTGATGAATGTTGGGTAGTCACAAAGGATGAGGCTGCCCTGGCGAAGATGTAGGTGGTGCCACTAGATAAACATATTGTTATACTGCTCTTTGAAGCATCTCGTACATTTTTTCCAAATCTAAGGAATCTTCAGCTTCTCTTCCGCTGAGTTCCTGTACTTTCTCGAGATTCCGCCCGGCAGCAGCTTGCCCTGTTGAATATAGCCCGCCCTCAATCACAAGGGATTTTGAGCTGGGCCCCCCAAAAACGTAGCAAGATATCGACCGCATTCCTCAGGTCTTCAGTATAGGCTATATTTCTCATTCTTAGAGCTCGTTTCCTTCGTGGCAAGGTGCTGCCCTCTGACTCTTTGTCGCGAGCAAGAGGCAGCGGTGGGCATCAAACTGCGACAGGTCAACTCCTTCTAAACCTAGGAATTGATCTGGTCCTAATCAGCACAAGCCTCTGTCGAGATCTTTGCTGAGGTCTTCTGGACCACTACCGCATCTGGAATCTTCGAAGTCTTGGTTTCCAAAGCTACTGGTCAGTCGACCTGAGGAACATTCGCAACGTATCCATCCCCTCTGTTGACCAATATCTGGATTCTAGAACAACCAGGTAGAGATTTGAAGCCAAGATGAGCTATTGTGTGCTTCCAAATGGCGACACAGCCCAAGTCAATGGTGAGCTATCTCGCTTCGTATTTTCGTCCCCCTTGGATACATGAGTTGATGCTGAACTCTTGTTACGCCCTCCCTGTGTCCATCTTACGCGTCTATAAAGATCATGTGTATGTTACTCCTCAATTCAAAGGTCAGCCGTTCGCCATTGGGAGGATCATAGAGATCATTAGTCCCACCACTGCTGTCGCCTCCAGCGACCCAAGTTCTTCAAAGAAAGGTGCTGATTTCAATGTGAAACTGGCTATGTACTGGCGGTAAGTACCCTTGAGTATTCCTCTCCTTCTCGTATTCATACTCTCTTAAGCGACATGCTCATTCTTTTCTCTTGCGCTTCTCTTTTTACCAGGCAAAGGTAAGTCAAGCAATGGCGACTCTGGATTTATTGATGCGTACAATCTGACTCAAGTTTCTCACCTCTTTGTGCTTACTGTGATCATCTAGCGATGTGAGTTCCTCGTTCTCGCTTTGGTTTGATACTGCGTTGCTGACTTCTGTTCCCCTTCACTTTCTGACTGACTTGACAGATCTCTCTCCGAAACCTCTCAGACCACAGATTACTGCACGCAGCAATCAACACTAAAACCAAGCACATCTCTGAACTGAAAGGAAAGTGCTACGTCAAACATAAAGCTCGCATTGAGAATATCGCCGAATGGAAATTAACAGACGACCATTTCTACTTCCAAAAGTAAGTCTTATATCAACATCATACAGGACCTCTTCATTTGCTCTGTGCTTTGGAATTGACAAATTTACCTCAACTTCGTTGTCTTCTTTCGACCTCCTGGTCGGTGACTGTCCTTCATCTGGTTTCCCGCGTATTATTGTTTCAGATTCTACTGTCCTTACATCAAACGAGAGTACGAAGTTATTCAGACTGATGTTGTAAAGAACAGTAAGTGGTACTATCCGCTTCATTCTCATTCGCACGAGCATAGACTGATTTTCAAGTTCCATCGGGATCTACCTTTTCTGACTAACAGTCCCTCTCGAAGTTAAAGACGTCCTCACCGAACGCTACGAGTTCATTCTATGCGAGAAAGAGGTCGTCAATGATTTGTTGGATGAATATCGAGTGTGTAAGACGTGTAAGAAATGGACTAGCACCGGTGAAGCTGTAAAATGCGAGTGAGTTTTTTACCCTTTCATCCTCCTTTTTGGACGTACAGAATCAACCCTATCGGAAAAATAAATGATAAAACAATAATGACGCTTATCCGTTCTCTCTTTGGAATCGAAGTATCTGCCAGCATCACTTCCACATGCAGTGTCTCGATCCTCCTCTGTCCAAGAAGCCAGCAAAAGGTTTCAGATGGGCTTGGTATGTTTATTCTATCCTCATATGCGCTGAATCTCTCTTGTGATGGTGACTAATGGTGGATGTTTGTTTGCGACGGCGCTCTCCATAGCGCTCCTTGTTCGCAGAAGCACGAAGAGAATGTCGAAAAATGTATCTTTTTGTTTATTTTGTTTTTCTATGGTGGGTACCCACTGACAACTCTCTTCGCTTTACTGGCCTGTGGTTCACATCGGCAGACATGAATGGCGAGAAAGGTTATTTCCAACCATCAGCCGCGAACGGACACTCTAAAACGTCGGCAAATAGGAAAGGGGGGAGACCGTCATCTTCAGTTGCATCCGAATACGACAGACCAGATCGCACTTTTCACTCGTGGCCATACAGGTACTTAGGGTGAGTGAACTTGTCATGAATAGATCATAGTTCATCAGGAATATGCGCTGAGTAAACTTGGGTGCATGTGTTCGTAGAATGTACACACCTGTTTACGATATCCTCGACGTCGATGATCCCATATTCCCACGCTCCTCCACCAAGATCGGGTCGAGGTACCAAACGGACGTGCCAGCATGGGACGAAGCGTTGAAGGGGCTTCCCGTTGAGACTCAGAGGAAGATCGGCAATTCAATCTTGACAGAAGGTGAGGATGGTGTTGTTGTTGAAAAGGTAAAGTATATTCCTGTACCTCCGAATGCAGCTGCTGGAAACAAAAAGAAGTTCAAAGGTCAGTGTCGCTTAGCGCAACGCAGATGATTTCCTCTGGAACTTGATTTTGGTTGGAGAGTTACTGAAAATTCATGATGCTTGTTGTGGCTGTATAGGCGAGTCTATTGTGGTCGACCGAGGTGGTGACGAGACTGTAACGTTATTGTGCGAGCCTCGAACGGGTTGTAAGTTTTACTGCAGCTTGGTTAGTAGCTTGAAGGGCCATCACTGACTTTTCTCTCTCGGTTTACAGTGGATGAGTTCCTTGATTCAGTCAACAAGATGAAGCTTCCAACGCCTTCAAGCCACATCGGCGTTTTCAACAGAGCCATTAGCCTTTTCTTAACTTTAGGCAGCAGACAGGCCCTGATAGAATTAAAGCAGAGTACTATTGAAGATCTTGACTACTTCGCAGTACGTTTGCTCGTTATTTTCTAAATGATTCTGTGGAGGTGCTGACGAACAGACAATCTTCTAGTTTACTGAGCGACAGCAGAAGACTCTCCAAGCTGATCTGGAGAAGCACGATGGATTAGACGCTCATACCGTATCCAGACTCATAAAAAAGAAGCCATCTTACGTAGTACGAGCGTATGCTGTTTGGAAGGAAAATCAGCTACGACTACAATTCAATCCCACAAGTACTCCGAAGAATAGACACAGTAGCCAAAACTCTGCTGATGAAGAACTGTCATCTGACGAAGAAGGATCTGAAGTTGACATGACGCCTCGGAAGAAACCAACCTGCGCTGGATGTGGTGCCACCTCGTCTTCAGCTTGGAACACTGCTCCCCGCTCGGTCGGCTTGAACGCCCTTTGGTGTGTTCAATGCAGCACCAAGTACAGGAAGTATTCTGTTGTCTCCAGGATCGAGGATAAGAAAAAGGAGGTGCTTGGAGAGAAGAGGGAAGGAGCTCCTCTCGAAGTTGCGCCTCCCATCAAAAGAGCCAAGGTGAGTGGGACACACTGCTCGCATCTCGCTTTCCCTCTGTATCTGACTTTCCTCGTTGTCCTTTGCTATTATCTTGTGTCTCACAGGTCGTTGTGCCACCACCACCAACACGCCGCTCGCCAACGCCTCCGCCGCCGCCTTCCAAGCCAATTCCAGCCAAACTACCAAAAGCACCCAAGCCACCACCGCCCCCACC